>LNAC01000575.1:950257-1033122 GCA_002007465.1 Ailurus styani
GGGGGGGGGAGGGGCCTTTCCAGGTTGTCCTAACTTCACACAGGCTTCCTACTCTTTATGCTTCAGACATACTCCAGTTCCTATCTCCGAACATGCTTACCATCTACCAACTACTTCATACATCTTGTGTAAAGGCCAGGAGATAGAGGGTTATATGTCAAAAATTTCTTTGACACTTGGACCCTGCAAGGATTAAAATCCAGGTCCACCAAAATCAGAAGAGTCCATTCCTTAAGCTATGGAGGACTGTGGTAAGCAAACAGCAGAAACTGTATTTCTCTGATGCAGGGTCATCTAAGCTAAGCGGGAGTTCCTATTTGAGGGCGACAAATATTCTGTTCTAGAATACCTATTTGCTGTTGTTTGTCAATATTTAATTCTACTATAGAAGACAAGAAAGCAAAAGAGATAAATGAAATTCATACAGTGTTAAACACAGCAAAGAAAGTAAACTCTAAGACATAAAATAAGTAGAGCATGTGAGTCTGAACAAAAATAGAAACGGAAAGATGAACATATTACATATTTACGATGCACTAAATATACATGAGGCCCCATGTATTCATGATACGCTAAATATACATAAGAAAGGTGAGGCACTCAATATTTCTGAGGTCTTAATTTGGTCACCCTTTGGCACCCATAGCAACTGACCGGGCTAATCCGGAATTCCCATTACCCGTCCTTGCTTCTCTCAGAAGGAGCGTGTTTCTTTCACTGTCTTGCTCGCATTTCAGCTCTGATCTCTGTAACACACAGTCAGTGGAGAAGTAGCAGAGGGAGAGGCAGGCTAGAGGAACATTACAGAGATTTCGGCTGTGTGGTCCTTCCATTCCTCTCGAACGCTACTCTGAATGAGTTAACCTACCCCATGCCTTTCACCTTGTTTCTTGCCATGGGTTTTTAATAGATTAATAAGTCCTTGCTTTCAGCATCTTTATTTGACCTGCGAACCCTTCTGTTCCATACCTCAAGTATAACTTGCTTGATAATGTACATGAAGGCTACTATTGTATCAAGGTCATTTCCTACGTGACATCTTCATGCTTTATACTGTAAGCACTCAAGAGAGGATATAGAAAAAGCGAACCAACCCTGAGAATGTATTGGATATATCCCTTTTCCCCATATGAGTAGCAGTTCACGTCGTACTTCTTGGCAGAAGAAGCTGAAAGAGAAACTGAGAAAAATGAATTACTGGAGAGTATAAGAAAATAAGAATGGGATGAAGACCTTGAATCTTACTCACATTCCATTCGAGTTCTTTTTAGAGCAATGGTTCTTTTTTGCTGTTTGTTTGTTTTTCAGGAATTACAGACTCTAAGAGGGTAATACCAGCACCACTACCCGCATGCACAACATTTTTGCTTCAAATCGCAGGGCGGTTGGGAACTGCCTGAAACATATCCATAGCCTTCTGCGGAAGAGTCCTTGGTTTCAAGGCGTAAAGATAAGAGGAAAAAGACCAGAAAGTGAAGAAACAAGCTACATTTATAATGGCGTCCCTCGTATATAAAATAACCGTTTTCTTGCCCTCATCTCCTTATGTATTTTGTACTATTTTATAATTTATTCTCTCTGAGAAGAAATGAGTGCTCCTCCAACTCTCAACAGTCCCAGTAAAGTTCACAATCGATAACGTCTATATTTTTAAAGGGATATTGAGAAAGGTAACTCTTTTCGTTGCTTTCCGAAGTTAGTAAAGTGAAAAGTAATATAGCTCAGACATAATCTCGGAAGATTTGGTTATTTTTTGAATTTTGATAAATGAGTGTCATTTACAATAATGAGGAAAAAGTCTCCCTTATATCAAAGGCCGTCTTTTCATTTAAAAACTGAACAATGAAGGGAGTAGCTTACTGTCAGGAGCTCCCCGCTCCCTGTCCCCGTCCTTAGGAGGTTGCAGGTTACTGTCCTGACAAAGCGGTCACCAGGTGGCGCTGTGGAGTTAGTCTCCAGTGGATTCCAAACCCACATCCCAGATTTCTGCATTCCTAAACAGAACCCATGATACAAGGTATGGCTCTAAGAGCAAGGGTCGCCGTCGCTGAGGCTTCATCACGTGCCAGGAACTGCCAGGCGCCCCACATACTTGAGGCCATACACCCCTCACAAGACTGCTCTGAGGTAGGTGCTACCACTGCCTCCATTTTCCAGATG
The DNA here is from genome assembly GCA_002007465.1 of Ailurus styani. Lineage (NCBI taxonomy): Eukaryota > Metazoa > Chordata > Mammalia > Carnivora > Ailuridae > Ailurus > Ailurus styani. The sequence continues at coordinate 952,418 of LNAC01000575.1, forward strand.
AGGCTTGGAAAGGTGTCCTACCACCTTCATTTTCCATATGAGGCTTGGCAAGTTAGAGACCTAACCATGGACATATGTCGAGGAAGGGCTAGACTGTTTTCTTAAAAACAGATCCAGGGGCGCCCGGGTGGCTCAGTCAGTTGAACCTAGGACTCTTGATTTCGACTCAGGTCATGATCTCACAGTCATGGGAACAAGCCCTGCATTGGGCTCTGCCTTCAGCACAGAGTGCTGAAGAGAGTGCATAAGATCTCTCTACCTCTCTCTCTCCCCACCCCGCCCCACCACTGCTCACACACTCTCTAAAAATGAATAAATAATAAATTAAAAACAGATCCAAAATCTCAACCCCCGAGTTCTAAGGTTTCCTCTTCTGCAATGACTTTGGGAAATGCCAATGTGGGAGATAATTTTGTGTTCATTGTTTTTGTTGTTTTTTTTTTTAATGTTTATCTCACTTGGCCTGAGATTTTTGTCAGTTTTGTAGAGGGCATTCAATGTTCGTTCTAATCACTTTGGTCACAGAAACACAACACAATTCACATTTTCCATCCCATAAATAACTTGCTGTTTCAATCATCTCTGTGATTTGTTCTGGAAAGAAAGGATATATCAACCAAATAGATAGGCATAACTTTTCATTGACTCATTCATTTAAAAGTGCCTGGCACATGAACATTCCATAAATATTTTAATGATAAATAGAGTAGACATGGTTCTTGTCTACGGGGATGTCATAGTCTAGTAGGCTCTGGTTTATGACAACATTTTAGATCAGGGAATTTTGTGAGCAATATGTTTAATCTTTCCATGGCTTGATGCAAAGTAGGTGGAAAACTTTCTAATCTGAATGCAGTCATGTCTTCTCCTAGCCACACGTGTGATGGCGTCTTCCAACTCTCTTGCTATTGCCTCTCCCCTAATTTGGCCCCTCAGCAACGTGGCTGGACATTTCACTGTTACCCTTTCCCCAGATCACCTGGTCCATTTAACACTTTTGACATCAAGGAGAGTGGCATCTGCCATCCTGAGCTGTTCGTAACTCCAGCAGTGTTGAAGGACTTCTTTTCCTTTGGTGCTCATGGTTCTCGGTCACACTGCTTGGAAGGATGAAGAGGCAGACCAGAGGAAGAGCGGTGGACAGCAAAGCAAAAGCAAAGTTTTTTGAGCAACAGTACAAAACTCCTGAAGGAACAGGGAGGGGACCCGAGAGTGTTGCCCCCAGAATTTCTAAGTCTAGGGGTTTTTGTGGGTGTGTTGATGGGCTGTTTAAATCTGATTGACCCTCCCTGAGCCTGTCATCCAATCAGGTTTTTTTGGTCATCTACCTACTACGTGGGAAAGGGTGGAGAGCTTCTTCCAGGGTTGTGTAAAGTCCTTTTGAGGGTGGTTTCCTCTTAGGGTGGGGGACCCTTGTCCCTGCCTGCTTGCCTTCCAACTATCCTTCATTAGGAGCATCCGTTATTTATTACCACTAATCTTCTCACAAGCATGCAGGAATGTGCAGGTGCCACCACATTTTAAACATGAGGGAACTGGGGTTTTGAAAACTTACACGACTTGGCCGTGTTTTCATGTTGCAGATGGGATCCAAGCTCAGAATCTGCTAGCTACGAAGCCAAAGATTTGCCTTTTATGTAGCCCTGGATCCACTGATATGACTTGAAAGGATACATTATGGACCCCAAATAATGTTTCTACTATCTGACTTTTGACCAACATAATTTTATTCTTGTAGGTAGATCACAAAATATTGAAGAAAGTGCTGGACAAGCAGTGAAAATATCTTGGATCCTCACTTCAGGCATACTCTTTGTGAAACATGTGTCCCCCTCTCTCTAAAAGTCAACTTTTTTATCTATCAAAATGCCTATCTTTGCTCTGGGATTTTTATGTGTTTGTTTTTTAACAGCAACAACAAAATGATTTATCTGCAGCACAGCCCAGTCGCCATCACTTCACTATAGGACAGGAGCAGAGAAGAGTCACCCTGCAAGTGTCATTCAGACTGAGGCGGAGCTCCATGCCTCCCAAGACAGCGGACCTTTTGCCCTCATTGACCCATATCCAGAGCCAAGCTGAACACACAAACAGGGTGGCCACAGCCTGCAAGCTTCCCATCTACAGCGTTCTACCCTGGGTATCCTCAGTAAGGCCCCTCCCAGGCAGGCTCTGGGCCACCAGGGAGCTCTCTGTTGTAGGGCAATTAAAATAAGTTTATGTGTCACATAAAACAACAGATTACTCTGTGGAATCTGTTGTTCTGTAGTAGGTTTAAAATGGCTCCCCCAATCCACATGTAATCCTGATCAGCAGTGACCACTCTTCCTCTGTTCACCAAAGATGCCACCGTTTGAAGTGATTACCACCTCAGCTCCATACTCATTTCTCTGTTGGCCTTACTGAAGGCTCCTGTCCTCACCTAAGATAGAAAGAAATCCAGGTACTTTCCCAGGTTCAGAAGCTGAGAGGAAGAGCCCTGAATGGCTTAGAAAAATATTTCCTTCCTTCTGTTCCCCTCAAAAGATTTTTGTGGAGATCATTGCCAAAAAGTTATCTGGTCCATTTCCAAAAATTTACCTTTAGATTTGGAGGACAAACAAGCACAGAGGAGACAGCCTTTCCCATTAAGCACTGGGTTTGAGGATAACGGATGCGAGGAAGAGGAGTATGAAATCCCAAGCTGGTTTCTTCATCAGCTCTTCAAGAAAGACTCAGAAGATGGACACTAGGAAGATTCCACCTTTCCCAAGCCTTGGTGGGACAATTCCTAAAGATCTGCTATCATGGACTGGTCGGTCACTTTTGACAAAGTCACAGTGAAAAAGACAAGAAAATAGAAAGGACATCTCATAAGGAGCAATTTTTAAAAAGATTTATTTATTTTGAGAAAGAGAGAGAGTGAGCACAAGCAGAAGGGGCAGAAGAAGAATAGAAGGAATCTCAAGCAGACTCCGTGCTGAGCACAGACCCTAATGCTGGGCTCAATCTCATGACCCTGAGATCACAAACAGAGCGGAGACCAAGAGTTGGATGCTTAACCAACCACCACCCTGGCACCACTTTATTTATTTATTTATTTTTTAAGATTTTATTTATTTATTTGACAGAGAGAGAAATCACAAGTAGGCAGAGAGGCAGGCAGAGAAAGAGGAGAAAGCAGACTCCCTGCTGAGCAGGAAGCCTCATTCAGGGCTCAATCCCAGGACCCTGAGATCATGACCGGAGCCAAAGGCAGAGGCTTTAACCCACTGAGCCACCCAGGCGCCCCTCTGGCACCGATTTAAAGGAACATCTCACTCAAGCATGAGGGGCTCTGAGTAGGGTCCAAAGGTACTGATGTTTGGTATCAGAAACAAAGTGAAGAGCTCAGGGCCCCAGGATGGCACAGTTGGCTGAGTGTCTGACTCTTGGTTTCAGCTCAGGTCCTCATCTCAGGGTCATAAGATCAAGCCTCCTATTGAGTCCCCGTTCTGGCCCCCCATCTAGCCCCACATCAGGCTCCATGCTTGACGTGGAATCTGCTTGAGGTTCTCTCTCTCTCCCTCTGCCTCTGCTCTTTTCCCACCTTGTACTCTCTTTCTCTCTCTCAAAATAAATTTAAAAATATAATACATTATATGTTAATAAAAATAAAAAATAAATAAAAATATTCTTCTAAAAATATTTTTTAAAAATAAAAATTAAGTGAGGAGCTCATAAATGGAGTGGGGGAGACTTAAGACAAAGATTAAGACAAGGAATAGAACCCATCGATTAGGTAGAGGATCACTGTGGTGCTAATGTTGATATTTGGTTCTGCTAAAACCCTTCTCCAGTTTCTCAGAAAACATGAGTCAGTTGTACCAAGCTGTCAGCAGCATGTGCAGGACTGAGCAGTCACTTCCTCACACTCCTTCCAAAAGATACTCCCACTTGCCTCCATCAGAAGGATGCTAATGGAAATATACTTAAAAGGGATACGGGAGGGCGGAGGGATGCTCTGGTCCACCTGCTCACCGACACAGTCTGGATGACGGCATGATTGGGACAATGGAGACCACAATGTAGTACCTGAGGGTGGACTCCCTTAAAGTAGCTTGTGGTGTAGAGATGGGGGCGCAACGATCAAGTGACTGCAGCCCAGCTGGTGGAAGCTGATGTGGAAAGGGTGGGTGGACGCTGGTTAGCACCAGGTGCTTCATGTTCCAGAGAAGGGCCGGAAACCTCAGACATGACACCACCTACTTGCCAGATCCTCTGAAAGAGAAAAGTCGCTTTCCAAGAACTCCCCCAGGCCTCTGGGGAAAGTCTGGCCTTCTAGACACTCTTGTGAGTGTCATTTAAATAGACTAATAAGAAGGCAAAGTCCAAGGATGAACAGCCATGCCATTGAAGCCCAAGTCAACCTCACTACCTTTTGGCTGCAACACAAGAAGTGGAGAAGTAGAACCCAGCACTTACCTATGTTTCCAGAACCTTTGGCCATGTGTGTTGTGTGATATCTATCTCTGTGCAGCTTTGGTGATCAGGGAAGGCTCTGAAGAAGCTCTTCCTCAAGAAGGAAAGTGTTTGATTGGGCTCTCCTGGGGCCAGGGTTCCTCCATGGTAACAGAAATGAAAGTAAGCTAAGTGGGGTTGATGGTGGCAAGCCATGGTGGCTCTGACTAGTTGGTATCATTTAGTCTCAGGAAAGTTGGGACTAGTATATGCCAGAGACCTTACTGTGTGGCGGAGGGCCTCGCCAGGTTCGCTACAATGGCCCTGTTGTACAGTTCTCCAGGGTGCCCATAGCACATTAGCCTCATGCTGATACAACGCTAGTATGTACCAAAAGGGACATCCTAGGACCTGTGGCTTCCTCTGCTCTTTGCCAGGGGCCTCTTCTAATAGCTTCCCAACCAGGGCAAGGGAGGGGCTTCAGCCAGGAGGGCAATAGAGGGCTTCCTTACCCATACTATTTGGACCTTCTGTTCCATAAAAAGCAGCAGTCCCCAAAGAAGGAGTCTAAAGATGCTGAGGAGGACCATCTTGAAAAGCTTGGTGGCCAGCCACACACTCCAGCCCCAGGCCAGAGAATATCACTCTGACCCTTCCCTTCATACAGGTAACCACATCCTGGTTCCACCACCACGAAGGAAAGGGCAAAAAAGGGAGAAAGGTGAGCGAGCAGACCTCATGTTGCTTCTTCTGGAAGGATCTCCTGGGCCAACAGAAGTCTCCTAATTTGACCTCTTTGCATCAAAACAAACGCAAACATCAGTCAAGAGAAGGCTAGCATGCCTTTCCTGCTCTACAAGGCTGGGGGTTCAAAGACTGAGGTCATTTAAATGGAGGAGCCCATTCCAGAAGATGTTTCCTTGCTTTACCAAGTAGGATTTTTAAAAAAAAAGGCTTTTTGTTTTTTTGTTCTTTTTTTTTTAGATTTTATTTATTTATTTGACAGAGAGAGAGAGAGAGATTACAAATAGGCAGAAAGGCAGGCAGAGAGAGAGAGGAAGCAGGTTGCCTGCTGAGCAGACAGCCCAATGCGGGTCTCAATCTTAGAACCCTGAGATGATGTCCCGAGCCGAAGGCAGAGGTTTTAACCCACTGAGCCACCCAGGCACCCTGGTTTTTTTTTGTTCTTTACTGTTTTCTCCCACGGGAAAATGGGTCTAGTGGAATTTTTGGCAGAGGCTTTTGTTTCTGTCCTCCCAGCCAGCACCATGAAAGACAAAAGACACTTTATTGAGATTCTCCTCCATCTTCCCTGGTGGGGTTCCCTGGAGGAAAAGCATTCAAGAAGAGGCAAATCCCATTATATCTGCATCTCCGGATACCACCCTCTCACGCTATCCCACATGGTCTTTAGTAACACAAGTTGAATGTTTAACTGAATCTTATTAGAGGGTTTCTGTGGTATTCTGGGTTGAACGGTGCCCCAGTCTGTCCCCAAAAAGATAAATTCAAGTCCTCTCCCTCCAGAACTTGTGAAAGTCATCTTACTGGGAAACAGCATCTTTGATGTAATCGAGTTAAGATGATGTCATACTGGGTTAAGGTTAATTCTAAATCCAATACGACTGGTGTCTTTTTTTTTTTCTTAAAGATTTTGTTTATTTGACAGAGAGAGAGATCACAAGTAGGCAGAGAAGCAGGAAGAGAGAGGAGGAAGCAGGCTCCCCGCTGAGCAGAGAGCCTGATGTGGGCCTCGATCCCAGGACCCTGAGATCATGACCTGAGCCGAAGACAGAAGCTTAACCCACTGAGCCACCCAGGTGCCCCACGAGTGGCGTCTTTATAAGAAGAGGGGCATTTAGACCCAGAAATACACACAGACGGAAGACAGTCATGTGAGGACAGAAGCAGCAGTTGAAAAGATGAAGTTACAAGCCAAGGAATGCCAATGATGCCAGAAGCCACCAGAAGCTGGGAGAGAGGCATGGAACAGATTCTTCCGTAGAACCTCAGAGGAGCATGGTCCTGCAGAAACCTTCATTTCAGACTTCCAGCCACCAGAACCATGAGAAAATAAATTTCTACTGGTTTAAGTCACTGAGTTTGTGGTACTTGGTTATGGCAGTCCTAGAAAATGAAACATTTAGAGTCCACTCCAAGTAAACAGATGGGCCTGTCCTGGTTTCCCCAGGAGGTACCTGTTCTCCCAGATTTTACCTTAGTTGGTTTTCCTGTGACCTCAGCTTGCCTGATGGGTTCAACAAGAGTCCTTAACTCTCAGCCTGCCCAACATATTCAGTGTTGTCAGTGTGGGAACGTTCCAGCTCTCTAATGTCTGAGCTGGAACTGGAATCCTCAGTTATGTTTGTTTTTAATTTCAAAATTTTAAACAAATTTTTCTTAAATGAGACATTGTACTCCAAGGCTAATTAGGAGCAGACAAAAAGAGAAGACTTTTGGCTTCTCTACATGGCAATTTCTCTGTTTCTCCACTGTCTTCCCATCTTTCCAATCCTAAAACAAAACAAAACAAAAAGAAAAGAACAAGCAAAAGGGAAGATGGCACAGAACAATCAGCTCCATACTGTCCTGCTCTCCATCGGGTCGTGTGGGTGTTGATGAAGTCAGTGGTCTCCTGTGGGCAGGACTGGTGTGGGAAGACCTGTGCCAATATTTCTGATGGAAATGGCCCATCTCGAGATGATTTCCCTGCTACATCTAACTGCACCGGGAGTCATCACGGCAGAGAAAGCCAAGCAAAAACCGGAAGCCTATTGACAACTGGAGGTACTTTCCAACCGTAATTGGGGCACACTCTATGCAGCTCTCTACTCTTGTCCCTGCTATAACCAAGGACTCATACCTAACATTTCTCTTCTTTTCTTTTTTTTTAATTTTTTTTTTTACCTAACATTTCAGAAATATTTTCCCCTCCAAGACTTGACATTTTTAGGCATTCCCTTTTCTGGTATTCAGTCAGATTACTGCAAGAGTAAATTTGTCTTATATAATCCGACCAACTAAAATAAACTTCAGCCTCATCATCTTCACACACAGCCAGTCCTATTCATAAACAAGATATCTATTACCCTTCGAACTAGGAAATGGACCTGAAATCACCGAGTACTAAAAACAGACTGTCGTCTAGTGAGTGAGAATCGCCCTGAGGTCCCTCTCCCCCACAGCAGCAGAGGCAGCAACAGCAGGTGAAAGTGCTGGCGTTCAGGTTACATGACCTGTCTTTGAACCTCCAAGCCCCATGATGAAGTTTGGAAAACCTGGCTTTTCGCATGTGTAAGATGAGTAAAATAATCGTACCCATCCCATGTGGGTTTTATGAAGGTTCAATGAATTAATTGACAGAAAGCATTTAAGAATATGACCAGTTCACAGTAAGTACTCAGCAAGCATTGGATACAGTTATTTTATTGAAGTTTTGCCCTAGGTATTACGTTACTCAGTTAAAAATCCATCTGCAGCAGTGCTGAGTTCTGCTCCCTGCGGTCCTCACACCTGGCCCTGTGTGAGACCCTGGTCTGCGAGGGCTGCTGCTTGCCTACTGCCACACGCGGCTGAAACACCGTGTCTTCTCTGTTGGTACTTCTCACTGTCTCCTTTAGGGAGTTGGACCCTGTCTCAGCTGCTATCAACATGTCTGCTCTTTGAATGAGTTTCCTATTTACTTCCTTTTACTTCTGCCTGTATTTAGTTAGTTCATAAAACTCCTATTTATTTATTCTCTGGTTTGTTGCCTTTCTTTTTATCTTTGGCACTCTCAGTTTAGATTTTTCTTGATTCATTTAAATGCTTTTCCCCCCCTAAGTATTCTGTTTGTTCGTAATTATTATAGAGAGTTTGGAAAATGCAGACTGACTTATGGAAGAAAATAAATACCTACCATACATTTCACAGCAGAGAAGTTTATTTTCTCGGACTCTTTACTTTTTTATACACAATTTAAAAAAATATGAATTTAGGATTATACCCGGCAATTCCATATAATTTATTTCATTTCTATAATGAACACTCTCACTGTATTATTTTCAATTGCACTATTTTAAACATTAAATTAAATTTCCTTAAACAGTCTTACTATAATCCACCCATGGTTTTCATTAATAAAACCAGAAAAATATGATAAACCATGCTATTGAACAGTGATGAGCAATTTACTTTTGAGAAGCTGAATTTTAAACTCCGTATGTAAAAAAATCAGCTTACTTTAGCAATACCCAGAACATTGCCTCCTGTTATTTACTTTAAGCTGCTTACATTTATTGGCCATTGCACTCACACTCCGGTTGAAGATTTCAGACTTCTTTTTTTTTTTTTAAGATTTTATTTATTTATTTGACAGAGAGAGAGAGATCACAAGTAAGCAGAGGCAGGCAGAGAGAGAGGGGGAAGCAGGCTCCCCGCTGAGCAGAGAGCCCCATGCGGGCCTGGATCCCAGGACCCTGAGATCATGACCTGAGCCGAAGGCAGAGGCTTTAACCCACGGAGCCACCCAGGCACCCGAAGATTTCAGACTTCTAAAGGAAAAAAAAAAAAAATAAGAGTTGAGATGGTGTATGGTGAGCTATACTTAGTTTCTTTGCTTTCTTTCATTTTGATCGCAATTTCATTTTCTCTAAAACAGGTAAAATCGAATGTCAAGGAGTTCATATTTTGATCTTACTTAGGACAGTAATTTTAAACTAATGAGAGATGGTTATTATTTAGTAAATAATACAAAAGTAAAGAAGATACAGAGCAATGTGTGGTATGCCACAGGCTGAGTGGCAGAAAGGAAAATCTGTGTGTGTGTGAATACATGTGTTTTGATACATGTTTATTTTCCTTTTGCATTCGTACACACCCCCACCCAGAGCCACACCCCAACCCACAGGGATAGAATGCTTCTGAAAGTATTCACAAGAAACTTATCATCGCTGGTTTAGTCTACAGGAGAAAACTAGTTTTCTAAGGAGATTTTTCACTCCATACCTTTATATCTTCTGCAGTTTTATTTTGTGAACATGTTACCTCTTTTAAAAAATACCTTAAATAAAATAAACACTAATGAAAATTTTAAAGAGTAAGAAAAAGCTGAATTTTTGTGACAAAAATATGCATCTAGGTTTTGAATTCTCTAGTCCTCTTTGAAATAGTCAAACTGACAAGAGAGAAGCATTATTTAGGGTTTTTAATTTTATGAGTATCAGGGACCTCTTTAGCATTTGGTAATGCCATCTCAGAAAATGTTTTTAGAGCCAAATAAAATTCAGAAGGATAAAAAGGCGTATTTGAAAAAATTATCAAATTTTTAAATGAAAAAAATTGCTGCAGTAATGTAAGAACGCTTTTATTAAATGCCATAAATAAGATTTAGTGACATGTCTAGTGATTCCTGGAATTTTGAATTGTCTGCAACAGTTGTTGTGTGGGGGTATGAAGTTATTTATAATTTTTGTTGGTGACACAGTACTCCTAACAGTATTGTGGTTTGCTACTTGTAATTGAAGGAAACATTACATTTTTGCTGGATATTAGTAAAAATAAAGAAATATAGTCTTTCCCACTGACATTGAGTCTCCCAAAATAGTACCCGTAGACTTTCTTGAGGGGTATGATGAGAATCCCCATTGGTGGAAAAAAGTAGTAACTTTGGATGGACCCATTGAACTAAAACATTGCATAAAGGCTACGATGGAGCACTAAGCCAGTCTGAGGGAATCAAGAGACTTGCTACAGAAGTGATGTCTGAGGTAGATCTTAAAGGACAAGCAAGAATTTGCCAAGTGAGGGAGCATCTGGGTGGCTCAGTCAGTTAAGCATCTACCTTCAGCTCAGGTCATGATCTCAGGGTCCTTGGATCAAACCCCAGGTCAGGCTCTGCACTCAGCAGAGAGCCTGCTTCTCCCTTTCTTCCCCCCTTTCCCCCACTCATGCTTTCACACTCCCTCTCAAGTAAATAAATAAAATCTTTTAAAAAAAGAACATTTCAAGAGATGAATAACGTGAGCCATAACAGAAGAATGTGGAAACCTGTGTAACAGCAGCGCACACAGAGAACAATCCATCAAATGTAGAGTCAAGAGAGGGTTGGGGGAGAGGAGAGTGGATAGGAGGGCAGGGCGATGCACTGGAGAACCTTACCGTGATTTTGTTTGGTGAGCAATGGGGAGCTGCTGAAGTATTGCGGGGATGCGACATGGTCTGATGGTCTTGATTTTCTATTGAGTTCTCTGACTGCATTGTAGAGGATAGGCTTGAGTTGGTAGGAGACCAGAGAGGAGGTCATCTGAGGGGCATGATTGGCAATGAAATAAGGATGATTTTTAGAATGAGTTCAAAAAATAGAGGCGAGAAATACTTAACATGTATGCTAGATTGGGTCATTGCTTCCTAACTTTGTGCTCCATCTGGTTGGGAATTACTCATGTGACATTGTGCTTTGCACTAGAAGCAAAGTATATTTCCCACCCTTCAACTTTGGTGTTGGCCATGTAATTTCCTTTGGCCAATGGGATATCAGTGAACTGGTCATCAACAGAAGTTTGAAATGTTTGTGCAGTTCACCTTCTTGGGCTTCTTTCCTCACCATGAAACATACTGGGTTGGCAGCTCCTCAGTCCAGGAGGATGAGAAACACGTGGAGCATGGCTGACTCTTACTCTTAGTCTGCAGCCAGGCCCAGCTGAAGAATGTGGAAACATTCTTCACAGGCTGAAGGAGAGCCTCCCCACTAAGTCCAGCCTAAATCAGCAGAGCCACAGTCACTGCACATCCATAGGAATGACAATAAATGCTTGTTGTGGGAGACAACTAAGATTTTTTGTGGGTTTTGTTGTTGTTGTTATTATTGTTGTACAAATAGAGTGATGAATAAAGATACAAAGTTAGAAGGATTCAGTGACTCAGTGGATGATCAGGGTAACTGGGTTTATAATGGTTCCAAAAACTGAGATTAGGGAATCAGTGGAAAAGAAACAGCTTTTGTGGCAATGGTTAATGAGATCAGGGAAACAGATTTTGAGTTGGAACTCTTGTTGGGACATCTAGGTAAGCAAATTAGTGGACAGTTGCATATATAGCCCAAAACTCATAGATAGAAGATAATGAAGCTGAATATAGAAAAGAGTAAGTCACTAGGTTTTAGTAGGTAGATAATAGCATGAGATTGAACAAGGGTCATGGAGAGAATGAATAATGAACCCACAATTGGGCCAAAGAAAGAACAGTCATGCAATACTTAAATCTGAATATAATAAAAGGAACTAATAAAAGAGGGTGAGAATAAATTGTTTGTAGCTAGATGAAGAAACAAAAAATTACAGAAAATAAAAGAGAAATGAGTCTCAAGAGGTAGAACAATACTAGTGAGCACTGCTGTGGCGGGTTGGTATAGAAATCAGACTGCAAGTGGGCTGACTAGTAATTTAGAGAGGGGAAATATTACTTTTGTGATAAATTTATACTTAAACTACGAATGCTACCCATGTATCTCAACCACAAGTTGGTCTTAATGCCATGGAGTGGCATATTTTATGGAAAGTAGTTTCCTAATTAATGGAGTAGCATATGAAATGAAGATTCGTTTCCTTCATTAATGACCACTTAAAATTTTTTAAACAAAATTTTATGTATTACTTTAAAACCCTATGTATAAAATAAAATCTGTCTTCGGGCTCTTACATACCTAATATCTAATTCTCAAAACAATCATGAAGGTAGAAGCAGCAGATGAATTCGCATTTGAACTCGGACTTGAAATTTGGCACCAAATTCCATCATTCCATCAGCTACATTACATCATATTGGTAATGGCTACAGAGTGGAATATCAATTATGTGTATGTTTCCATGTCTGAGTACCTCATGAGCCCATTTGATCTATGAGAATCACTTTGGAGATTATTGAAGGCAGACAAGAGCCTCTTGGCAGTAACTATCTTTTATTGCATCTGTTAAGCAGAAATTTAGGTAATCTAGTATCAAAGCGTGGCAAAATGTGTTTCTAGCTCTGTTTTAAGCCTTATTATGCTTTGCCTAAAGGTTTAAAAATATTATGTTCCAGCAACACTGGATTTAATTGAAAGCTCCCTAATAAAATGAATTCAGTCAGAAGCAATTTGTAAAAGTTGTTGAGAGACTGTGGTGTTTGCATTTATAAGTGCTGAAATTCTGACGGAGTTTTGAGTAGAGAGCAGAGGAGGAGAGTCAAGAATAAGAAAAAGAATATTTCCACTTTCTTTCATAATAACTTTGTGGCTATGATATGCATTTTTTGGGTCATGATCCACCATGCAACGACAACAAATGCTAGAATATAGACTATGATGGTGTCCATCCTTCTCTGCAATTTTTTTTAAGAATATCCATACATTATATTACTTTTTTTTTTTTTTTTTAAAGATTTTATTTATTTATTTGACACAGAGAGAGAGATTACAAGTAGGCAGAGAGGCAGGCAGAGAGAGAGGAGGAAGCAGGCTCCCTGCTGAGCAGAGAGCCCAATGTGGGCCTCGATCCCAGGACGCTGAGATCATGACCTGAGCCGAAAGCAGAGGCTTTAACCCACTGAGCCACCCAGGCGCCCCATTAGATTACTTTTTTAAAAAATCTGTTACAGTTTCCCAAGTTCTACTTAAAAAGAACATTTCCTATTCTATGTAGTTCTTCACGCAAGTGTTCCTTAGAGTATCTGTGGTAAAAAAACAAAACAAAACAAAACGAAACAAAACAAAACCCCAGTATTTTGGTTTAAAAAAAAATTCTAGGGGCACCTGGGAGGCTCAGTCAGGTAAGCATTCGATGATTTCAGCTCAGATCATGATCTGAGGGATGGGAGATCAAGCCCAACTGCGGAGTTCATGCTGGGCGTGGAGCATGCTTGAGAGTCTCTCTCTCTCTGCCCCCCCCCACCTGCTTCTGCCTGGTGCTTGGTTGTGTTTTTTCTCTCTCTTTAAAAAAAAAAATTCTAGTCTGTTGCAGACCAATACTTTCATAAAACACAAAAAAGACGTAACTTGAAAAAGTAAAGTAAAAAAATAAAAATGACACACAAAATGAAAATTCTAAACTTTTAATTATTACTAAATTCAGTAGATATTAAATTACTGTCAAATTCCTGCAAAAGTTTTAACAGCTGATTTTCAGGTGTTGTACTTATCTCATGGTCATAATAAACAGCTGATACATGCCCCCAACCACACTAGCCTTATACTGCACCATCATTTTTTATATTTTTGACATGTTATATAACTCATTCCATTGGTTATATATAGAGAAATGAGTTCCACTTGTCATGTCTGCCTTATTTCCTTCTCATTGGGTTTAGGCAGGGACAAGTTTTGTAAAGACAGGAGTCCAGAGAGCAGTCATTGTCACCAGTAGGCTCTCAAATTTGGGGTGGACAAGGTGAAGAATTTAATCAGCAGAGATAAAACGAGCGAAATGCAGAAATTGGGACAAAGCGTAAAAGTCAACGAGTGCCTTTTGAGACACGGCCAAAAGGAAAAGAAGAAATTGACAAAACAGTGGAATCATTTCCCTTCTTTGAGCTCAGAAATGAGAAGAGCCGAGAACACGATTAGACTATGACCAGAGGGAGTTGTCTGTCCCATAAAAGGTTCCTATCAGACCATTATTTTCTAAACTGGGACACATGGAACACTGGTAGTAAGCAACATGTTACCTGGTGATACACAGATAAGTATGTTTTTATTTTTATATTTGTGAACATTTGTAATATTAGAAAAATAAGGTAAGTATCAAAATTCTGATGTCATGGCTAGTCTCAGGATAAGTCTAAGAAGTAAAAAGAATTGAAACAACATAATTAAGAATAGTACTGATGTTATATTAATGTAACCCTGTGGAAATCAGTCAATTGGGGGAACTTTGGACTCAATATAATTTAAGCTCTGACTCAGAGTCAAAATTCTATGTATTTTCAGCAATTAATTTGGAGCATAACAGACTTCATAGAAGAACTCTGGGCTCTAGGAAAATGGGTAGAAACACAGATGACAGAAAGTGGTTTGATTGTACTGCTGTAAAAGAAACCACCTGAAAATTAGTGACCTAAAACAGCCATTTTATTAGGCTCATTGATCACAATCATGTGGGCGAGGAATTCCACTTGTGAGTAACCAGAATGGCTTATCTCTGCTTTCCCATTGACTGGGTTCCAGCTGGGGAAGCACCTGGACCGAGAGACTCTGAAGACCAGAAATCACCAGGAGACCCTGATAAGTGTGAAATACAGCCATTATGATTCAGTACATCCAGATTGGGGGATGGGTCGGGGGTGGCCGGACACTGATGTCAATGCTGCTGACCCCAGGACTATACCTTGGGGTGTTAGGGCAAGAAGACAGATGTATTTTGGGTTCTCCATCATGAGAAGAATTTCAGATTAACCCTAATTCTAATCAGCTTTATATATGATGTTTCTCTACACACAAACGGTTTCAAATAATTGTGGTCAGTGAATTCAAATCAAATACGTTTATGATCAAAAAGAAACTACCTACCGCTTTTTACTACAAACCCGAAGATTGGCAAGATCTGAGAGACATTAAAAGGAGACGCGAGACAAGTGAAATTAATGAGAAATGGCAAAATTATTGTAGCGTTTACTGAATACTTGATTAGTTCATTTGAATTTATAGATTTGAGTTTGCTAGTCTAAGGTTCTTGAGCTATGTCTTTTCCTTACATGCTGGCTGGCACATTCTTAATCTCGAATCAGAGACGAACTGAACATTCAAAGCAGCCAACCACACACAAATACACACACACGTTGAAGTTAAATTTACTCTGTGCCAGTAGCATCCCCAAGTGTATGTGAAGAAACCATTCTAGACATTTCTATCAGAGTCCCAGCCCTTTACTAATTTTCGAGCTCTGAGCGGAAAGGAAAAGGCACCAGTATGTAATTAGAGAAATCTATGATTTACACATTAACGAGCAAGGAAATACAACCCACAGAGGGGAGAATGAAATTGTGGCCAGCTAATAAGTGTCTGTACTTATTAAGGCTAAAGAAACAACCTATGAAACAAATCTAAGCCTTTCCCAAACAGTGCAGGGGCAATTATATTTGGCATAAGTTCCACAGGGAAAAATGCAGCTTTAGAAACCTAAAGCACTGAGAAATGGGAGGAAGAGAGCCAGCTGAAGATACAAGTAAAACATTTTTCAGATAGATCACAGACAAGGGGAAGGATAATGGTGAGAAAAGGGAGACACTGAAGGCCGTGGGGAAAAGGAAAGAAACGAAATATTGCTTTTTAACCTCAGCCTTCATTCTGGAAGATGATGGGAAAATTTAAATTTCAAAGTCATCCACAAGAACTTGGAGAATAACCTTGATGGAAAATTTCTAGCAGGACTACAGAGACCTTTAATGCCAAAAATCAAAAGAAGGAGATGAACAGTCCCTTGAAGAATTTATTCCTCTCCTGATGGTAACTTTGTTAAACACTGACTCTTTTACTGAAATGATGAAACAAATATTATTTCTGCCTTTGAGAAATTTCTGTGGAGTGGGACATCTACACACACTTATACACACACACCGGCAGTCGTGGAGGCAAGTTCAAAAAACTCTGGGTCTTTTTCTCATTGAGACCTTTGGGTTCAGATCCCAGATACTCTACTTACTAGAAGTATGACCTTGAGCAAAATACTTCATTGGTTTGAACACTGGTTATTTGTCTTTAAAATAGAAATGGTAATATGTGTAAGTCAAGACTGTTGGGAGAATATAATATGGGAGTGGCCAATATATATATTATTTTCATCTGAATTAAAGAATGCTGCAGGAGGCCAAGGTTAAGGATGATGTCTGAGGCATTCATGATGATCTACCTGCTTTCATCTCTAGTTGCCTTCCTCCCATACTATACTTCTCTTGTTTGCAACATGATTGAGGAAGTCACGATAATGAATACAATTCCTGGCCTTGGTCAGCTCATAGTGGAGTAGAAGAATAAGAACTATAAACCATTTTCAATACAATGGGATAAGTTCCGCATCAAGGTGAGTCCATGTTATTGGAGGAAAATCAAAGATGATTTTCTTAATTATGGGCATGGAAATGCAATGTTAAAACCCTGGTAGAAGTGGTCAGAAAGAGTTTCTTAGAAGCAGTTACAATCAAGGTAAGTTTAGGACCACCAAATGGACCTTTTCCTATTCATTGTCTGATCCGCAGTTTCTAACACAGTGCCTAGTGTGTAGTTCAAGGTTAATAAATTTAAGAATAAATGGAGGAGGTGGAGGGCAAAGATAGGAAAGTGGATTGAGCTGTCTAGACCAGTGGTTGTTGATCATGGATGAGCATTACGATGATCATAGGAAATTCTAACACCATGCTTTTGGGATAAGGTCTAGGAGAACACATTTCTTATAAATCTTCACAAGCAATTCTGTTATGCATACTTGTGTAAGAGTTACTACTCAACAAGGCGAATTGCATGTGTTGAGGTCAGTGACACAAAGTGGTTTGTCATAGGCAGCTAATTAAGATAAAAACAAAAAGTAGCATAAGAGGTTTTAGGTAGAGCTACTGCCAGACCAAAGCAAAAGTTCTTCTCCACCACTTACAAGGAAGGGTGGGAATTTTTTTTTAAGTTTTTATTTAAATTCCAATTTGTTAATATACAGTGTAATATTAGTTTACATGTACAATACAGCAATTCAACCCTTTCAACAACATCCTGTGCTCAACACAGTGAGTGCACTTCTTAATCCCCATCATCTATTTAACCCATCCCCCTAAGCCTCACCCCTCTCTCCGGTAACCATTGGTTTGTTCTTTAGAGTTGTGTCTGTTTCTTGGTTTGCCTCTCCCTCTCTTTTTCCCCTTTGTTCATTTGTCTTACTTCTTAAATTTCACATATGAGTAAAATCATATGGTATTTATCTCTCTCTGACTGACTTATTTCACTTAGCATAACACTTCCTAGCTTCCATCCAAGGTGTTGCAAATGGCAAGATTTCATTCTTTTTTTTTATGGCTGAGTAATGGCCCAGTGTGTGTGTGTGTGTGTGTGTGTGTGTGTGTATCACATCTTCTTTATCCATTCATCAGTGGATGGACACTTGGGCCGTTTCCATAATTTGGCTATTTTAGGTAATACTGTGATAAACATTGTGATAAACATTGGGGTGCGTGTTTCTCCTTGAATTGGCGTTTTTATATCCTTTGGGTAAATACCTAGTAGTGCAATTACTGGATGGAGGATAGGTCTATTTATAACTTTTCGAGGAGCTTCCATACTGTTTTTCAGAGTGGCTTCACCAGTTTCCATTCCCACCAACAGTGCACAAATGTTCCTTTTACTCCATTTTCTTGCCAATACCTGTTGTTTCCTGTGTTATTGATTTTAGCCATTTTGACAGGTGTGAGGTGACTTCTCATTGTAGTTTTGATTTCCATTTCCTTGATGATGAGTGATATTGAGCATCTTTTCATGTCTTTTGGCCATCCAAATGTCTTCTTTGGAAAAATGTCTAATCATATCTTTTGCCCATTTTTAAATTGGATTATTTGGTTTTTGGGGTGTTGAATTTTATAAGTTCTTTATATATTTTGGATACTAAGGAAGGGTTGCACTTTTTGAAAGATGACTATCCTAGTCTGGGTCCCCTGCCCCCATCCCAAAACTGAGTCTGTAGCAGTCTTACAGACAGTTTATTTGAAGCTGATTCTAGGAATCAGGAGCTAGGGCCCAGTAAAAGTACAATAAAGAAGGAAATAAAGAGTGCTATTGAGTTGATAACCTCCATAGGCAACTCCATCTAACCAGACATTCTGAGGAGCTTTTAAAACAACTTTTATAATTTTCCAGCAAAGGACCTCCAAGGAGAAACATTTCTCAGCTCCTATATCCCATTGGTTGAAATTTGTTCTCTGGTGGTGTTAACTCCTCTGTACCTCCACACATGCCAACCAGAGAAATATCGGGCAGAAAGCAAAATACATGCAATACATACTTGGGAAGAGTTGCTAGCAGAGCAAGAGTTGCATTTCATTTAGAACTATGCTAAAGACACAGCTGGAGTCAGATGTGAGGTTGAAGGGATGGGGGTAGGAGGTAAACCAGAGGAATCTGATATATTGAAATTCAAGATTCCTTTCAATGAACTACTTAAACTTATTCTACGTATTTACAGCTACATTTAGAATTATCACCCTCCAGTCAGAGTATCTCACTTATTCTTCTGGTCAGTGCATGTTCCATTTAACCTATTAAAGTGTCTGATGCAATCACTGGCTGGGTCCTTTTTGAGTAGATAGACTTTAGCATAAATTCTTTCTTTACATAGTAGGTAAGTTTGCTTAAAACATTCTTTATCAAGATTTCGTTACTCTCTTTTGCCGTCACATGGGCAACAAAAGAGAAAATAGATAAATTTGACATTGTAAAAATTTTAAAATTTTGTGCAAAGACACTATCAGCATAGTAAAAAGGCAATCCACAGAATGGGAGGAAATATTTGGAAATTATTTATCTCATGAGGGATAAATATCTAAAATATACAGAAAACTTCTAAAACTCCAACAACAACAAAAAACATGTGATTAAAAATGGAAAGGATATGAACAGACATTTCTCCAAAGAAGATATACAAATGGCCAACAAGTGGGTGAAAATTAGGGAAATGCAAATCAAACAATAATGAGATATAACCTCATATCCATTAGGATGACTACTATAAAAAAAACCCCAGAAAATAACAAATATTGGCAAAGATGTAGAGAAACTGGAACCCTGGTGCTCTTTTGGTGGGAATGTAAAAATGGTGCAGCCACTATGAAGACAGTACAGTGTTTCCTCAAAAAATTGAAATAAAATTATCGTCTGATCCAGAATTCCATTTCTGAGTATGTGACCAAAATAATTAAAAGTGGAGTCTCAAAGATGTATACCCACATTCATAGCAGTATTATTCACAAGAGCTAAAACAAGGAAGAAATCCAAGTATCCACCAACAAATGAATGGATAAACAAAACGTGGTCTGTACACGCAATGGAATATTATTCAGAAAAGGAAGGAAATTCTGCCGCATGTTATAACATGGATAAAACTTGAGGGCATTATGCTAAGTGAAACAAGCCTGTCACAAAAAGACAAATACTATATGAATTCACTCATATAAGGTACTTAGAGCGGTCAAGATCATAGAGACAGAAAGTAGATCTGTGGTTTCCAGGGGCTGGGAGTGCAAAATGGAGTATTCTTGCTTAATGGATACAGGCTTTAGTTTTACACGATGAAAAGAGTATGGATGTGAATGGTGGTGATGGTTGTACAACATCACAAATGTATTTAATGTTACTGAACTATACACTTAAAAATGGCTAAGAGGGTAAATTTTATGTTACACATGTTTTACCACAATAAAATTTTCTTAAAAAATTAAAACACAGTGGAAACAAGGATGGAAGAAAAGCACACAATTGTTATTTGTTCCGATGAAGTTGATCTAACACAAACAAAAAAGAAGGAAGGGGAAATGGAATACATGTCTTGATTGCTGAATGAGTAATATGTGGGAGCCAAAGGACATTATTTAAATTCTGCAAACCAAATAGTGGATTTTATAATTCTCCTTTGCTTCTATAAGGCCTTTAATTTATAAACTTGTTTCCTTCTTTCCCTTCCCCATCTGGCCTCTAGGGGAGGACTCTCCCTATCTAGACGGCTCTCTCCCAGAAGCAGTACTTTGCCCAGACTGACCCTTTTTAATCTTAAGCATTCTCAGATCCTTTCCATTTGATCCATTATGTTAGTTATGTGTTTCAGTATAACAAGTTAGCCAGACAAACTTAATGGCTTAAACCAACAAACACTTACTATATTACAGTTCCTATGGGTCAGGAATTCAAGAGCGGCTTAACTGGGTTCATCGAAGGCTTCACCGCAGTGGGAGGGTTCTCTTCCAAGCTCATTTCGGTAGCTGGTGGCAGAGACTTCTGTTCCTCTTGGGGTGTTAGCTGGAGGCCTCTGTTCCTCTCTGGGTGTGCTTCTTCACTGGGTTCAGTGAAGTCCAGTGAACTAAGTCCAGCTGCCATGTTGCTTGAGTGAACTCACAACATGGCAGCTGGCTTCCCCAGAATGACCCGAGAGAGAGACAAACAGGAAGAGAGAGAGACAGAGACCGAGAGTAGGATGTTACCTTGTTCCACCACCATTAGTATCCCACTGCGCCGCCTTCTTTTCTTTGTACTAGCTGCTTGACTTTTCACCCCAGCATGGGCTTCTGAGTTTCTTATATGTAAATTGAAGATTCTAATTTTCTTTTACTGCCTGTGATATTGTAGACATAGGATATGTATATATGTGTGTGTGTATATATATATATAAAAATATATAAAATATATATTTATAATATATTATATATTGTTATATATTATAAATATAATTTAATATAGAAATATTTAATATCTATTATTATTTATTATTATATTATAAACATTAATATAATATATTATTATATGATCTATAATATATTAATATATTGTACTATATCATGATATATTCTATATAAATATAGTATAAATATATAATACAGTATATAATCTATTATATTATCATGTTATATCAATATATAAATAAATATATTTAATAATATGTAAATATAATTTAATATATAAATATATTATATATAATATAATATTTAATATATATGTTATATGGTATATAATATATATATATTTTTTTCCTTTTCTCAATGATCTGTATGGATTTTAGAGGTCTGGTAGAAAAAGTCGTATTAGACAGCCTTATCCTAAGGGAAACTGGAAGTCTCCCAATAAATAATTTTTGAATGTGGGAATGAATGAATAAATTGATACAAAACCAAAGGCTAACCTACTGAATGAAATTACACTGACCCTCCATTACGGAGACTGGATTTTCACAACCATATGATAACTGTTTTGTTTCTGGAGAAAATTGAGACCAGTATTACAATCAAAGTGTTCCTGGGTGAGAATGGAATGTATAAAAGTGGAACCAGTTGTAAAGTATGGAAGTTTAGTGGCATAAGATCTTCTTGTGTGACCAGAGCTCTGCCACTGGCACCATGGTTCCCTGGAAGGGCGGGTTTATAAACGAGGTAGAATCAACACCTTGTTCAGTGGTGAGCCCATATTGTCAGTCTTCTCAGCATCATGTCACACTATTTCAAAACACTCTCATACTGTTTGGTAATACTGTCTTTTCATGCACGTGCACTATGAAATGAACGACGACGATGGAGAAGCATGTCTGTGGGCATGCGTATCATGGCCACCCACCTATTCAGAGATAACCCAGCCGTGGTCTTGTTGACAGAAATACCAGCAGCTTGAGGAGTGCTGAGCTTTATTAGCAGACCTGGGTGCTGTATCCCACAGTGAGCTGTTTATCGAGAGAACTTGCCCAAGATACTTTCCTTCTCTGAGACTCAAGTTATTAATCCAGAGCTTTATGACAGGTTTTAACTTTCCCTCCATCAGTGCATTTTTTCTTATTAACACTTTTGGTTTGGGACGCAATAATTTTTTGTACTATTGACTTCAAGTATTTCCAAGTGTGTTTGGCCAAACTCCTTTATTATTGTCACACTCTCAAAGGAATACTTTGCATTTCTGAGGTAATTCAGGATGTCATATTCTGTGGAATCCCTTCTGATCAGGTTCAAAGATTTTGAAAAGTAGATAATTTTCTCTTAAGCTAGGAAGCATAAAGGACTATGTTTTTTCAGCTGTGTTTCAGAGGTGTGATTCTGGAAAGAGGAATCTGACTTTTGGTGAAGAAATTAGTGTTCTATTTTTCTAAAGTATGTCATTTCTTAGAGAGAAAAGCGAAGAAAAGAGAGAGAAAGGGAGAAAGAGAGAAAGAAAGAAAGAAAGAGAGAAAGAAAGAACTATTTATTAACACTGTCTTAACCTGCAGTCATTGTGAAAGTGGGCAAATGTGTTGTAAATCATGGTTGCAAACCTTGATAGATCATTCTTTGTTGTTGTCATTGTTTTATTTGCTTGATTGTACATCATCATTTCCTATGGTTCCATTTAAGTAAGCATTGCTTTTATTGGTGAAAAAATTTTAGATTATTTGGTTCAAGCACCAGAGGTCATAAGACTAAATTGTCAGAGATTACTTTTCAAATTATGGTCTTCGAAATTATGGGAATTCATTTAATGGAATAAAAAAAGGGAAAGCATCTCAAAAATCTTTCTAGGCAAATCTCAAATTCTAGACAAATTAAGATAGAAAAGGAAAAGACCATTTAAAAGCTAGAGATTTTCTGACCATCAAGAAAAAAACAAAAAAGGAAAAAAACATTGACTTTCTATCTCCTGGCAGTCTTTCAAATCATAGGACAGGGTTGCGTGAACTGAATGTAGACTTTTAAAACACTTTTAAGAATTAGGGGACATGATATTGATTTCTTTCCACCAGAGGGCACCATAGACTACAATCTAGCAACCATGCTTGAGGGCCTGGGTACGTAGACACAATAATCCAAAGCAGCTACTTGTAGGTTTTATATTTTTGTACCAAGACTAGGTTTTTAAGATCAACAAATGAGCATTATTGATTTTTCAATAAGGTAGGATTTACAGTAAAGATACTAATGTGTCTCTATACCTTTCTGACATTGTACCCTCCAGATGGAGGAGAAATGTGAAAACAGGAATAATCTTACATTTATACCTATACTTCCAAAGGGTTATTTATTTAGAAATTGGCTGATGGAAAACTTTGCTACAGGAACGCCAAGACAGAGACCACCTGCAGTCCTGCCTGTTGGGATTCATCTGGGACAAGTATTTGCAACTGTGGGTTCTGTGCAATTGTCATAGGTTCTAATTTCCAAAGGAAGCTACAAGGAAGCAAGGCCCTGTCTGTCCAGATGTTTCCCTGGTTCTTGGCAGTTATGCATACCCACTCACTTCCAACCCGGCGGTGCACTAAGAAATCTCTGCCTTGTTCAGCGAAGATATCACCCCCGCTTACCATCTATTGAAAATCCAGACTTTGCCCTGAGTCTCCGACAATCAAATGCTTGCAATCCGCCCTTTCGCTTTCCTTCACTGGGCCTGGAAAGACAGATTTACTTGTGCTCCTTTTGTACTCTGAGGGGCAAATTTTATGAGCTGAAAGCTCGCTTGCAGGCTCCCGTGAGTGTTCAACAAGCCACAGTGCGTGTGAAGTATAACCCCCACGGCTGCTTTCTACCGGCTGATGAAGGCTGAAACAGTGCATTGGAAAATGGAGGGCCATTTGAAATTCATGGGCTGGCGGGGATCACAGCTGATCATAATTTCTCATGTGAAAATGTGATTTCCCTCCCCCTGTTTCTTCTTGTTAGGCTACTGAGGAGTATTAAGTGTGTCTCCCAGCCTGTGACAAAGGACTTCTGCAGTGCTGATGCTGGGAGAGAAAATTAAAAGTAACAAAGGCGCCAGGTTTCCAGACTCTGACTTCTCAGACTTAGCAAGCGATGGCTTTTAGGCATCCGGGATGATGAATCCTACATGGGGAGCAAAGCCAGTGCTTCTACCCTATTTAAGCCATGCCCCAATTTTAATAATTGTTCCCACAATCACTTGGGATAATAATGTGAGCTTGTACCTAACAAGCGTCTCCTAAGAGTTAATGTAGCTTTATAGCTGGGTGGGCATCTGAGGCCTAAACTAGCCACCCACCTTGCCTAGGATGCTGGATAGTGATTGTGATTATTTCTATTCTCATATAGCAATTAAGGAATTACTAAGCATTTTCATATGTAACTAAATATACATTCCACACAGCATGAATTATTTTGTGAGCAAAGGGAGCTTTTCTTATGGGTCCCTGAGCCACAATATCATGCCTTCCTTATTCTAATCTTGCCCAATCCTGGACAATTTTAGGTCCTCTGCAAGATCTAAATCCACCCCCTACAGAATTTAATTATGAGAAACCTGACTGCCACATGTCAGAGCAATTTAACAGAAACATGGACTCTTAAACTGGGTGCTCCAGGTCCACATAAACAGTAAGGAGGATTGATAAGTTGCAACTGATCCTTCAAAGCTCTTGACATTGACATTCAGTCTGAGAGAAATAACGTATTTTTTACATTGGAATTATAGCAACAGAGTGTGGTTGCATCGATCAGAATGGATTTGACAATTAAGTATTTCTGACTAATAATAGGAAATGAAATAGTTGCGGAATGAAAATACGGTGTTTTCTACCAACTCTGCATCCCTTCTCTCATTGTCTTCTCTCTCCTTCCCTTCAAAGCATTTAAGGAATCAAAAGAGGCCTTTGTTATCTGTACTTCCTTACTTCCCATTTCCTCCATGACCCCCAGTTACTGCTTTCTGCCTATAAGCTTTTCCTGAAGCTGCTCGTGGCCAAGTAATTGATGACTTCCTGATCGCCAAGGTCAATAGAAGCTGTCATGTCCTTATGGGAATTGCCGGCTGACTTCCTCTCTTCCCTCCTGTGGTCCTTTCATCTTGTTGAATTCCATCTCTCTGACCATTTTCTTTCCTCTTCCTCGGCCGGCCTACACTTACACATTCTCTTGAGTTTCGTTCTGAGAAAGAGTGCTTCTTTCTCAGTCTATACGTTCCCTAATCTCCTGCTCTGACTCCAACTACTATTTATATAATGATAATTTTGCAGTCTTTTCTCTGGTTCAGACTTTTGACATTCAGCTTCATCTTTCTGTCTCCCAAATTTTCCTACCCACATGTCTGGAGTGGAGACAAGCTATGTGTCCACCAAAACTCTTGCTCCCTCAGGGCCCCTGGGCGGTTCAGTTGCTTAAGCATCTGCCTTCAGCGCAGGTCATGATTCTGGGGTTCTGGGATCCTGTGTGGGGCTCCTTGCTCAGCGGGGACTCTGCTTCTCCCTCTCCCTCTGATCCTCCCCTCTTCTTGTGTTCTCTCTCTCTGTCAAATAAATGAATAAAATATTTTTCAAAAAACCCCCAAAACTGTGGCTTTCTTTTTTGCATTTTACTGGGCACATCTCTGCAAGCCTTCCCTGTAGTTATGTGGGGCCATGTGACAGACTTACGGCCAGTGGAGTATGGGTGGAATTGACCCAGGTCACTTCCATTCTGGTCCTGGAGATGTCCTGTATGATCTCCAAACTCTTTCTCTTCTCTGACATTGGAAGATGGCAGTGGCACCAGGTCCACCAGCCCAGAACAATCACACCAGGTTTTTCTAGAAAAAGGAACCAGGTTGTGTTAGACACTGAGGACTCCGTTGTTGGTTACAGCAGTCAGATCATGGGGGCTGTCACAGTGTAATAAAGGACTCGGATTTCTCCAAGATGAAACACCTCTTGTTCCACCCACACTTCCCGATCTCAGTGAATGGCACCCAACTCCCCCAAGCCGGAAACGTTATTTATTTTTATTTAAATTCAATTAACAAACAGTGTATTATTGGTCTCAGAGGAGGTCAGTGATTCTTCAGTCTGATATAATACTTAGTGCTCATGACATCACGTGCCGTCCTTAATGTCCAGCACCCAGCTCCTCCATACCCCCACCCCCTCCCCTCCAGCAGCCCTCAGTTTGTTTCAAGGCTCTCAAAGCTTATCCTCCAACCTTATTTCCACATCCAATCTCTCACCAAGCCATGTTAACTTGACCTCTTTAACATTTCCATGGAGACTCTCTAGTTCAGACCCTTGTGGTCTCTAGTATGCACCATTCCAATGGCCTCCTGATTGTTCTCTGCTTGTGATCTCTCTCCTTTCCTTCCCAGTCTGTTGGGAAGTCTTTTGTAGAACGAGCTCGTTCTTCATAATTACCATTGACCCTTGAATGATGCAGATTTGAACTGGGCGGGTCCACTTACACATGGATTTTTTTTTACTCTAGTTGTACTAGTAGAGTACTAGAGATGTATTTTCTCTTCCTTATGATTTTAAAACATTTTCTTTTCCCTATCTTACTTCATTGGTAAGAATATAGTATATAATATGTATAGCATACTAGATATGTATTAATCAGCCATTTATGAGTTAGACTTTCAGTCAACAGTAAACTATTAGCAGCTCAGTTTTGGGGGACTCAAAAGTTCTATGCAGATATTTGACTGTGCAGAGTCAAATATTTAACCCCTACATTGTTCAAGGGCCAACCCAACCACATATCTTTTTAGTTCTAAAAATTAATAGCACCAATTTTCCACTAAGAAGAGAATATATGTGTATTTTAGAAACTTTGGAAAACTCAGAGAAGTATTAAACAGAATATAAATATCAAAAACCCCCCACAGAATATAAATATCATTTATAACTTCATTGCCCCAATACAAACACTGGTCCCAAGGTGTCATATGATATTTTTTTTATGTGTGTTTATTACATATAGTATTTTAATTTTAATTTTAATTTTTATCAAAATAATAAAAAGAAGCAAAATGCTTTGCAAGTAGTTTGGGGATTTATTCAGTTGTTTTTCTTCATATTTTTAAATGACATGCTTGGGGGCGCCTTGGGGGCTCAGTGGGTTAAGAGCCTGACTTCTCCTCAGGTCATGATCTCAGGGTCCTGGGACTGACACAAGCTCCACACTCAGCAGGGAGTCTGCTTGTCCCTCTCCTCTGCTCCCCACCACCCCGCTCCTGTGCACTCTCTCTCTCAAATAAATAAATAAAATCTTTAAAAAAAATTACATGCTTTTGTTATTCTTTGATTTTTAATTTTTTTTAATTTTTAAAAGAATGTTATCTATTTATGTTATCTACTCTGTACTATGGGAAAGGAAGATTAAGTTCTGTTGTATCTCACACAAACCTACTTGACATAAAATTTTGCCATTCTTTTTGGTTAAATCAATAATGGTATTTACATTATTATTACTCTGTAAATATTATTCAAAAACGATCTTCAAAAGGTACACTGATTGTATTTCTTTTCTTGTTTAAACTTTTCCTTTTTCTTTTTTTAAGATTTTATTTATTGATTTGAGAGAGAGAGAGAGAATGAGAACGGAGGAGGGGCAGAGGGAGAGAGAGAGACAGAGAGAGAGAGAGAAACAGACTCCCCACTAAGCAGGGAGCCCAACACAGGGCTGGATCCCAGGACTCGGAGATTATGACCTGAGCCGAAGGCAGACGATTAACCAACTGAGCCACCCAGGCGCCCCTCAAGCTTTTCCTTTTTCTGGAGTTTAATAAAAGTGTCTATTTATTGGCTTTTCATTTTTCTATATATCTATCACAAACTTGTCTCTACATCCTCAAGGAATCAAATAGTCTTTTCACCACATTAGACATTCAGTTAAGTACATTTGGGGGCCTTTCCTTATTAAACACTTTCATATTCATGTTCCAATCTGGACTATATTTTTTTAGTACCCAAAATATTTAAATAATGCTTAAAGTCAATTAAAAGAAGAGAAACATGGAAAAGATGTGAGAAGACTATTCATAAAAGAGGAAGACAATGCCATTAAACATTTGAAAGTTTGCTTCATTTCATAGGTACTGGCAAAATTAAAAAGCTTGATGCTTTTAGGTTTATTAAAAAGTTGCACTGATACAAACTTTTGGAGGACTGTATCAGAATCAAATGAAGTTGCAGACATGCATGACCTACAACAACCCATTAGAAGTTATATACCCTAAATGAACTCTTATTATGTATGAGCAGATGTGTGCACTTACACATTTGGCATCATTGTTCCTAATGACTCTTAATGAGAATAGTTGTGATGTCCATCAGTAGGACAATGGATAAATAAATTATGGTGTGGAATTCCATTTCATTCAGGAGAATGCAGTACTGCAGTGAAATTAATGAAGTACATATCTATACGGGTAAGTCTCATATAACAAATGCCAAGAAATGATAAAATGCCAATTTCAATATAGTAATTATTCCTATGAGAAAAGTGTTGGGGAGGTGATGCAGTAGGAATACATAGAGGACTTTAACTGCATTTGCATTTTCTTTTGAATTAACATAGTCACTGCATTGTTATTTATATCTCTTTCTCTGAAATATTCTATAATACATGGGGAAAAAAACTGAAGTCAACTAAATCACTGGAGAGCATATTTGGTGTGATTTTTCAGTATGTAGAAATTGGCTGATTTCACTGATTGTAGGGTCCCCATTGAATGATTCTCCAGGAAAAGGATAAAAAAAATGTTAATTGACAAAACATAAAAAAAGGGGGGGGGCTAACCACTTGATTTTCCTCCTTCTCTCTAAACTTGTCTTTAAGACTCGAGGTGCTTGGATGATGTTTGGGGCTAAGTCCCCTGGCTTGGTCTGTGACTATTGTGCAGTTTCATTTTGCCTTGAGGAAACTTCATGCCTGAGAGCTCATGAAACTGCAATTAAATATCTGACTAGAAAGGTGAGTTCTGGGGGCACCTGGGTGGCTCGGTTGGTTGGGGAACTGCTTTTGGCTCAGGTCATGATCCTAGGATCAGCCCCAGTCAGGCTCCTTGCTCAGCAGGGCGTCTGCTTCTCCCTCTCCCTCTGCCTGCTACTCTGCCTGCTTGTGCTCTCTGTCTCTCTTTCTGTCAAGAAAGAAAGAAAGAAAGAAAGAAAGAAAGAAAGAAAGAAAGAAAGAAAGAAAGAAAGAAAGAAAGAAAAAGAAAGAGAGAGAGAAAAGAAGGAAGGAAGGAAGGAAGGAAGAAGGAAGAAAGGAGGAAGGAAGGAACGAGGGAAGGAGGGAGGGAGGGAGGGAGGAAGGAAGGAAGGAAGGAAAAGAAATGTCATGTCATTGTAACTGGAAAACACCTTCAGAAACATTCAGCCTTCTGTAACGTGATCTTGCAGACGCGTATGGAAATGTTGAAGGCTTTCCCAGATTTGCATCCACTTTAAAGCTGTAGGAGTTTGGCTTGCTAATTAGGCTAAGGTATTCTGCCAGTGATGTTTATTAACAGAATTTCTAAAAAAAAAAAAGAAAAAAAGAAAAAAAAATTTCTAACTCAGTCCTGACGCTTCCACATATGTTTCATTTTTGATTAGACACATCTCTGCCTTGGATTGTCAATATTTTCCATTTTAGTGATTAGGGTGATTAGGGAACCAAGACAGGCCCACGAGGTAAAAGGTATGGCGTCAAGCGCCGGATCTCATCACAATCTAGGGATTGCGTCCTGTTTCTCTGTCCACCATTAAAAGGAATTCTACGGAGTTCTGCAGTGAAGGCAAAGGACTGAACATGAGAGTTCTTGAAATCACTCCCAGCTTTACTAACTTACTGTTTAGTGGTGCGGTAAGTAACTCTGGATCTCTCAGCTACACGTTGTAAAATGTTAAAATGTTTACAGTACTCACAAGGGTATAGGAAGGTTTACCAAATGTTTAGAAATTCCGACTAATAAGCTGCTTTTTTTTCTAAAGCCTTCAAGATACTAAAACTAATTAGGTGCTATCTACTTATTAAGTGCTAGATGATGAATGTTTTTCCTGAGTTTTGAAATTCTGGGGAAGAAATTGTGAGGCCTAATTATTGTTGGCAGTGAATACTATACATGATAAATAGCATGAAAAAATCTTCAAATTATTGCTGTAGCAGATTTTGGTTATTTCACAAGTGGGGCTGGGAAAAGGCACTGACTAAATTGAAAGGTACACCAAACATAGACACATGTGAGATATCTGAACTTTCAGGATGGATCCTCAGGATGTCATGTGAGTTGAGACTGTGGAGAATGATAAGGTTCTTTATGAACTAATTTGTACCTAGAAAAACCAGTTTCCAGAAGCATAGTCAATCTGGCCTAGAATATTCTCGCTTTTCAGGAAGACATAAAATCTATCCTTTGGTTGAGAAAAGAATGACAGTGGATTTGGAAGAGAAAGAAACACTTCACTCATGATTTCAAAGCATCACTCCCCCAAACTTCTAGAACTATTACCTAAAGTATGAAGAGACAGTCAGGCATTGAAGCAAGAGTCTGGAGTGCTTTCTTTACAAAAACTTCATTGGTATTATCTCTCAGCTCAGCCTGATCATGTCAGCCCCAACCCTCCCTCCCAGAAACAGGTTTATTTTAGGGACAGACTTTTCCCTTTC
This sequence comes from Ailurus styani, assembly GCA_002007465.1. Lineage (NCBI taxonomy): Eukaryota > Metazoa > Chordata > Mammalia > Carnivora > Ailuridae > Ailurus > Ailurus styani. The sequence continues at coordinate 982,886 of LNAC01000575.1, forward strand.
TTATGTCCAGGTGGGTTACACCACAGCCTGCCTTATCCATTATAGGGAATAACTTAATAGCACTAGGGGAAAAAATTGCATTTTAGTGATTGTCTGTATCTGCTAGGTGAACTAAAAAATGATTATCCTTTAAATCATAAAGCACTTTAGAGTTTAGAAAGTGTTTTCATTCTCTGCTGGTTCTGGTCAGAGACCAAAGGTCCATTTTTTTTTTAATAGTAATTTTATCAGACGTAGGCTTATTTGTCCATTTCAAAATGTCTTGTGTATGATGAGATCTGTCTATGGCTCTTTAAATCTTTGTTTCCTTTCATAAAGTTTTTAGGGGTAGGGAATCTAGAAACCTTGAAGTTTTGTTTGAAACTTGTATTATTTTGATTCTAAATGAACTCGATTTTATATGGCTTAAGCTCAAAGGGAGGGATGTATCTGGTTTAAAAACCAAGCTACAGGCTGAGAAAGGGTACCACTGAGCTCAGAAACATCTGGAACTAGGAACTTGAATGACAATAGGACTTCCCCTCTGCCTCTCATTTTTGCTTTTCTTTGAGCTCTAATTTCATTCTCTCTCGTTTTAAGCCACTTCTAAAGCTGTGTGGACTAATGTTGCCTTTAATTTTTTTAAGCTTGCTTTTATTTATTTGTTTGTTTGTTTGTTTATTTGTTTATTTATTTATTTATGTTAGAGAGAGAGAGCATGCATTCATGCATGCAAGCAGGGGAGGGGGAGGAATGGAGAGGGAGGGAGTGAGGGGGGAAAGAATCTCAAGCAGATTCCATGCTGAGTGAGGCGACCAACACGGGTCTTGATCTCACGACCCAGAGATCACGACCTGAGTGGAAACCAGGAGTCAGACACCTAACCGACTGCACCCCCTAGGTGCCCCTTTAATTTCTAACTTAAAAAGAAGTGGAGAGTAAAGGCTTTGATACTTTTGGTGAGAAGTAATAAGGTGAGAAGAGTAAGAATACCTGACATTCCTACGAGAATCAGATGACTGTAGCACAGAAAAGAGCTTACCGAATATGATTGCTGTTATTCTCAGAAGGAATTGTGTTGGGGGCAGACAAAACAAGGGATGCCCATGGAGAAATGCCATTGAATCTTTCAACATTTGTAATTTACAGATGTAGAGTGGGGTAGTGATTTGTTCAAGATCATGCAGCTCCTAAGTGATAGAGCTGTGACTTAAGCCTGGACTTCTGTCTCCGGGCCCCTTGTCTTCTCTGAGGTCTCACCATGTGATTTAATCTATGGGTTGGTAGCATGAAGCTCTGTGTATGTCACAGGACATTGTAATATCTGTATGATTCTTTGGGAGGGCACAGGGAAGTTCTATATCATCACAGGTTTGGGGATGGCCTCAGAGAGCTGTGCTGCGAGGGACATATCTCCACAAAGTTTATGTATTGAGCACCTTCTCCAAGACGTGGACTGTGGNATCACAGGTTTGGGGATGGCCTCAGAGAGCCTGTGAGCAACGCGAGGGACATATCTCCACAAAGTTTATGTATTGAGCACCTTCTCCAAGACGTGGACTGTGGTAGGTTTTTGGATTACAGAGGGGGAAAAAAAAAGACATTGTATAACCACTTAACTAAATAATTATAAAACATTAAATATGCAAAAAGGAAAACTTTGTGATACTAAGAGAGTATACAAAATAATATAATACCAGATTGTGCAGTTAGGAAGGTTTTCCTTAAGGAAGACTTTAAGATTATTTAACCACCTGAGAAATTAGTTAATTCTAAGACTTAACTCTAAATGTGGATAAACACTCCCGGTTTTCTTTCTGAAGGGTATCCAGTTTGGGGACTCATACTCTGAATCGAAGGGTGAAAGACCTGAATTCAAATCAGAGGAAATACAATATCATCCTTAAGCGCTAATTAATGTCAGGTTCTGTATCAGGTTCTTATTGTCATGTAACAAACTAATTCAGTGGCTTAAAACAACACATGGGCCGGCTAGTTGGTGGGGGTTTTGCTGATTTACTCTGGGCTTGATGGTGCAGGTCTATTTCAAGCTAAGGATGCAGCCGGGCTTGGCTCCTTCCTGCCACTTGCCTCAGTTGGCTCCATTTGTATTCATTTGGGGCCCAGCTGAGAGGCAGTAGCCACACAGGGGAACCACCTCTCATGATAAATGTGGAGATAAGAGAACAAGCCCAGTCATGCAAGCAAGTTCGACGCTTTGATTGCGTCATGTTTGCCAGCATCCTATTGGCTGAAAGAAGTAACATGGCTAAGTCCAAAGTCAAAAAGTAGAGAATATTCTTCTCATGGAAATGGTGGTGTGGGGGGTGGGGGTGGGGGTNAACAGTCCCATCTACCAGGGTCTGTAGACGAAAGGATCTTTAGAAAGTGTATTGAAAAAGTGCATTGCTGCGTGATTCTAGAGGAGAAGCATAAAATATCGTGAGAAAGTGCTGACTTCTAAGAGTGGTGAATATATATTTTTGCCACCAAAGGGAATCAATGGCTTTCTTTTTAAAAATTTATTTTCCTATATACTGAACTTCTACTCCATCTACTATTATTAATTTCATGTTAGCCAAGTACATTAGTCAGGGCTTTCCAGGGAAATAGAACCAATAGGATATATACAGATGTATAGAAAGAGATTTATTATAAGAAATTTGGCTCATGCAATTACGGAGGATGAGAAATCCCACAATCTGCTGTCTGCAAGCTGGAGGCCCAGAAACGCCAGTGGTGTGGGTGCTGGAGGAACGGATGGTGTAATTCCCAGCCAGAGTCTGAATGTCCAAGAACCGGGAGCTCTAATGTCCCAAATCAGGAGAAGAGAGAGTTAATTTGCCCTTTTTTTGCTTTTGTTCTATCTGGGTTCTCAGTGAATCAGACGATGTTCACACACATGGGTGAGGGTGATCTTTACTGAGTCCAAAAAGTCCCTTGCAGATATACCCAGAAATAATGTTTTATCAGCTCTGTGGGCATCCTTAGTCCAGTCAGGTTAATACCTAAAATTATTCATCATGCCAAGAGATCATCTGATTTTATGATTTGTCTTTCCTTGCACGTGGGGCGTAGGTTGGGTAAACACAGTGAGAATGTGACATCACAGTTTTTTCCTTTTTCAAAGCTTGGCTTCAGAGTTGAGTTAGTGATTATTGTCAGTTTGAATCACATTGTTACCCTTAGTCCACGGACATCCCCTTTCTTTTATTTACTTACTTATTTTTTTTTTACCTTTTTCTTTCTTATCCTCATAAGCCAGTCTCATTCTGTTTCCATTCACTTCTCCCCTTTTGGTAATGATTCTGAATTTTTTTTTTTTTAAGATTTTACTTATTTATTTGATAGAGAAAGAGAGAGCACAGCAGGGGGAGCAGCAGGTACAGGCAGAGGGAGAAGCAGGCTCCCTGAGCAGGGGGCACGGATACGGGGCTTGATCCCAGGACCCTGGGATCCCGACCCAAGCCAAAGGCAGATGCTCAACCACTGAGCCACCCAGGTGCCCCACGATTCTGAATCTTTAAATGTATATCCTTCTCTTTGTATGCGTTCTTCCAAATTGTTCACTGATAGTTTTGTGTTACTGTATTTTTAAGTTATGCAAATTATATATTTTGTTATAGTTCTCATTTTATTTCTTCTTTTTGAACTCAGCACTTCTCTAATAACATTCATTCATGTTTCTGTGCATATCTACTATTCATTGTTTTTCATTGCTATTTAGTGCTTGGGGGGGGTGTATCTACCACATTTTCCCATTCTCGTAAAGATGGAAACTCAGATTGCTTCTAGCTCCCCATGACTATCAGTAACCTGGAAAGGAAAATCCTTATGCAAATCCCCTGATATGCTTATATAAAAAATCCCTTGGGATATGTATTAGTTACTACAGACCAGCTTCTGTTGCAATAACAGACAATCTCATAAATTCAGTGGCTTAATATAACAAAAATTCATTTCTCATGCATGCTAAAGATACAACCCAGGTTTTAGCATATGGGGTATGCTCATGGTAGTCACTCAAGGATTCGGGTTGATAGAGACTCCATGTTGGCATATGGGTTCCGTTATCATTGCAACACTGGGAAGAGAGCATTCATCAAAAATGAAATGCCTCATATCTATTCATGTTCATTTACCAAAGCAAATTTCATGGCCACATTAACCTTCAAAGGTGGAGGAGAAAATAAGTTGCAATCTTACCATGCTTGGAAAGTTGAAAGCTAGGAACATTTAATGAATAGCATAGAGTTCCACAAACATGTGCCCAGGATTAGAACTTCTAGATGATAGGATATAGGTGCATGTTTTGCCTTACTGATGCCAGGCGGCATTCCACAATGGCTGCACCCATTTACATTCCACCAGCAGTGTGGGACAGGTTCATATTCTCACCAATGCTCAACTTTCTCGTTCTTAGGCTAATAGGTATAAAGCAGTATCTCACTATTGTTTGATTTCATTTAACCGGTTATAAATTATTTTGAATATGACTTCATATACTTAATTTTGGATATCCTTTCTGTTAAGGTATATATTTATTTAATAAGCTGCCTTTTGCCTATTTTCTCCTTGTTTTTCTTTCTTTTTAAAATTTATAAGAGTTCCTTTTATATTCTAGATATCATTATTTTGGTGGTTTAAAAATTACAAATTAGGGGCCCCTGGGTGGCTCAGTGGGTTAAGCCTCTGCCTTCAGCTTGGGTCATGATCCCAGGGTCCTGGGATCAAGCCCTGCATCCTGCTCCCTGCTTAGCAGGGAGCCTGTTTCCTCCTCTCCCTCTGCCTGCCTCTCTGCCTACTTGTGATCTCTCTCTCTGTCAAATAAATAAGTAAAATCTTTAAAAAAAATTGCAAATTATTTTTTTCCATTCTGTCACTTATCTATTAACTTAATCCATGATCTCGTTTTAAAAAGAAACTCTTAATTTTGATATAATTTTCATTTGTACTTTTCTTTTGCCTTCTGTGTTATGTTTCAAGATTATCTCCTTATAGTTTACAGTAATATTTTTCTAAGTTTTCTTTTATAGAGTGTCTAGCTTTGTTTTTCACATTTAGGACTTTAATATACTGAGAACCAATTTTATATGTGGTGAAAATTTCATTTTATTCTGACGGTAAGAGAGTTTTTGCAAGTAACCTGCACTTTCCTTGTTGGTTTGGTGGTGCCATCTTTATCCTATATTAAATTTCCACATTTATACGTGATTGCCTTTCTATTTATTTCTCTTTTCTCTTTTACATTTAAGATTAACTTAGTGATTAGTGGATATCTATTCTTCCAAGTAAATTTTAGAGTGAATTTATTAAGTTTCTGAAAAATAGAAATAAATGTTAAATGGTATTATGTTGAATTTATAGGTTAATGTAATTGACATTCTTACAATATTAAGTTCTGTTATCTAAGGCTGAGGACTGTCCCCCTCTGTGACTCCAATTGTGTTTTATGTGCTTTATTAGACATCAAATTTTTTCTATGTGTTATTTACTTAGTTTTTATTTAAATTTTGTGTAAACATGGCAACTTGCTAAACTTTCTTATTAGACTTAACAATAGAAGAATTCCTATTTTTTTAATGTCTTAAGGCAGATAATGTTTTTATAAATAATGACAACTATTTCTTTTGTGCCAAATCTTACCACTCTTGCTTCTTTTCCTCACCTTGCACTATTGGCCAGGACTTTCAGAACCATGTTAAGCATTAATAGTGTTGGTGGGCATGCTGATTTCATTCACAGTCTTAAAGGCAAAGTATTTATGGTCTTTGGCTAAGAGTACCATATGCTATAAACATTTGGTACATGATCTTTGATCTTTGTGAAGTACAGGGATTCCCTTCTAATCTTAAACAGGTTGAGATTTTTTTTTAAGTGTCAGGGCACCTGGGTGGCTTAGTTGGTCAGATGCTTGACTCTTGCTTTTGGCTCAGGCCATGATCTCATGGATCCTGGGATCGAGCCTTGTGTGGGGCTCTGCGCTCAGCAGGGAATCTGCTTGAAGATTCTCTCCCTCTGCTCCTCCCCCCACTCACATGCATTCTTTCTCTCTGTCCCAAATAAATAAATAAATAAACAAATCTTGAAAAAAATATTTAAAAAATAACTTAAATACTAAAATGTATTAAGAGCTTTTTCTGAATCAAATGAGTTTCATTTTTTAAAATTTCTAGTCCATTAGATGGCAAATTAGGTAATGTATTTTCTAATTTTAATCCCTCTTTGTATTCTTGGGATGAGCCATACCTGGCCATTATTTATTATAAGTACATTGTTGGGTTCAGTTAGCTAAAATTCAAAGTCCTTACACTGCTAGAAGGATCTATATTACAGCTCATCCCCGCCCCTCTGTGTATCTCTGACTCCACTTTCTTCTACTGTGGTCATGCACTTTTTTCATTCCAGTCATTCTGGCTTCCCTACTAGGCTTGGACCCAAGAGCCACATTCTCACCCAAGCGCCTTTGCATTTGTAGTCCCTGCTGCCTAGAAGGCCCTTAACTCAGACACACACTCCTTCACCAACTTCAACTTTTCTCAGTGCTCCATCTTCTCAGTGACTCCACCTGCCATTCCTATCTAAGGTTGCAACACACCCACTCAGCATTCTCTACTCCCTCTCTTTGCTATATTTTACTATATTAACTATGTTTTTTGCTTGTTTGTTTGTTTTTTAGTTTTATGTGTTCTTGATGCTCTGACATTTGTGATTTCACTGACTAGGGTGAGACTGCCTCTCCTGGATCCAGGCAATTCTGAGAGGGAACAAAGAGCTCACCCAAACATGTCTGCCCTGTACAAACTAATGGATCCAGAACCCGCACCTCCAAACCATCACCTTTATCAAACTCTCACACATCAAGCCAGTATTTCTCCAGCCCTGAGTCAACCTGGATCAGGTACTAGACAACCAGTGAGGGCACCTATGCCCCAAAGCCCACAAGAATTATTCAGACTGGCCAGTCTTACACCATCTATCCTGCCCTGCCTTGCTTTTCCCACAGATACCTTTATAAAGGCTGTGGCCTCTGCCTTCTGGTCCCTTCTGTCTCTTAGCTGCCCCTGGTGCTCTCCCATGTGGCCCAGAATGACATGCTATGCCTCCCTTTTCCAGGGATCTGTGAGTATAAACTTATTTCTTCATGACACTCATTCCCACGTCTGCAAGTCTTACCATACCAGACGAAAGTAAATCTTGCATACAAATTTTAGAAAACTTATTTCTTATCACTTGGCATGTAATATACTATACAGTTTACTTAGTTATATTGTTTATTACCAGTCTTTCCCAACTAGAATTCAAGTTCCGTAAAGCAGGAATTTATTTTATTTTTTTCCACTTCTATACCTCCATTATCTAAAATGGTTCCTAGCAAATACTGGACCCTTAATAAATATTTATGAAATAAATGAATGAAACATTAATAAGTAGAATGAATCTGTACTTTTCCTTTCTTGTACTGGTTCCAAAACCAGATAAGGAAAATGAGAAGCAGTCAATGTTGGCATTTTGATATGTATTCTATCATTCAATTTATACATTTTTTATTTGCGGTCGACTTCATGTTTTCATTTGACAACAACCGTTTGAATGTTTGTTTAGCAACTGCCTAGTTTGTACCAGACACTGTGCTAGGTGCTGGGCAGGCAAGAGGGACACAAATCAATATTCATTCTTTTCTACAGGCAGTTTTCAGTCTTCCATTTATTGATCTTCTGTATAATATTATCTTATAGGCATTTCTTCTTGTTATGAAAACAAGTGTCTCATGAAAATTAATTTTAATGACTATGGAACAGAAGACTTAAAATAATTTACCACTTATTACATTGAGTCAGCAGATTTGTTTTGTTTATAGACACCTGTTTAAATGAGTTGTTGATAATTTAAAAGTGAGCAGTTTAACACGATATAATCCAGCTTTCCAGTTGTTCTAGAAAAATAGGAAATTCTAGAAAAAGAAGTCTACATCCTCAAACCGATACTTCAGCCAAGTGGCAGCATCTAATTGAGACTGGGTGTTGGATTGTCAGTAGAATTTTCTTTCATCTGTCTGCTTCACTCATTTATATGAGTGACCTCTGCTTATTTTGAATTTGTGACCTCTTCATAGAGTATTACATTATATGGATGTACCATAATTTTCTTAGCTATTTCCCCAAAGTCATTGCTAAATGTTCTTTGTTGTAAGCAATGAACAAATCTCCATCTATATGTCAGTTTCTTTTTTCCCAAGGGCAAATTTCTAATAAGAAAATTACTAAGTCATAGGGTAAGGATATTTTAATTGGTTATCACAAAAAGTATACAATTTTCTTTTTTTTTTAAAGATTTTATTTATTTATTTGACATAGAGAGAGAGATCACAAGTAGGCAGAGAGGCAGGCAGAGAGAGAGGGGGAAGCAGGCTCCCTGCTGAGCAGAGAGCCCAATATGGGCCTCGATCCCAGGACCCTGAGATCATGACCTGAGCCGAAGGCAGAGGCTTTAACCCACTGAGCCACCCAGGCGCCCAGTATACAATTTTCTACTCCTAGTTAGGTACAAGGATGCATATCTCAACAATGGTCTACTGAAGCTGCATTTGAGAATGTCTTCCTCTTTACCAATTTAATAAGCAAACATTATATTTTAATTTGGATTTTTTTGACCACCATTGAGATTAAATGGTTTCTGTATTTTATTGGCAGTTATGCAGTGCTATTTGCAAATTGCTTTTATTTTAATTTGCCATATATTCATGTTTTGTATGAGCTCTTCCTATATTAATTATATTAATGATTTCTTTGACATAGTTGCTGTAAATACCTGCTTTTTGTTTTTTAACTTTCTCTGTTTTCTTAATAAGTAGAAGTTACTATTTTTAATATTCAAATCAAAAGATATTTTTATTTCTTATATTGTCTTTAAATTGACTGCATTTTTTCTCTTATGGAAATCAATTAAATAACACACGTACATTATATGTTTTATGATTGAATTTAAATACTTCATTCATTTTTTTTACCTTGGAGTTCACTTCGATGCAAGGTGAGAACTTAAATTTTGTTGTTATTGTCACCTTCTACTATTTTATTTTTTTATTAACATCAAGTCAATATTCTGAGAAATACTTATTAAATAATTCTCTTTCCCACTGATTTGTGTTCCTCACTTACTGTGTATTAAATTCTAATATGCATTAGAATCTATATCTAAGTGATATGCTTTGTTTCATGAATCTGCCTCTAAATGCCTAAGGCATTTCGTTATTAAAACTTCACAGTAAAACTATGGGGACAACAAAATGATCACTCTTTGCTAAGGATTGGGAGGAGAGGAAGGGATGGTTAAAGCACAGGGGGCAGTGAAAACTCTCTATGATGCTATGATGTTAGACATATGTCATCATACATTTGTCCAAACGCATAGAATGTGCAACTGTAAGAGTGAACCCTAATGGAAACTGAACTTTGAGTGATTGTGATGTGTCAGTGGAGGTTCATCAGTTGTAACAAATGTATTACTCTGTGGGGGATGCTGATAATGGGGGAGGCTGTGCATTTGTGGGGGCAGAAGTATATGGGAAATGTCTGTACCTTCCCCTCAATGTTGTGAATCTAAAAATGCCTTCCCAAAATAAAGTCTTAAAAAAAACTTTATACTATATGTTAGAAACCAAATCCTGCTTAACACTAATCCTTTTGATTTTATTTTTTAAACATAGCCATTCTTATTTTTAAAAAAAACCTTTTTTTCTAGAGGAAATTTAGAGCTTATGATAGAAAATATTGATAAAACTAAAATTTGGTCTTTTGAAAAGATGAACCAAAGCAATGAAATCAGCTAGAATAACTAAAAACAAATACAGACAACAACAACAAAGAGAAAGAGAGAGAGAAAAGACAAATACAATCAGAAATAGAAGAGGAGACATCACGGCAGATGCCTCAGAAATAAAAAAAAGGTTATAAGAGAATATTTTGAACAATTACATGCCAAGAAACTGGAAAACCTAAAGAAAATGGATAAATGCCTTGAAATATACAATTTACCAACACTGCATCAAAGAGAGAGTCTGAATAGACCAATGATATGGTTTTAGTTAACAATTGCCAGAAAAACATTGAAAATATTAATGATATTACACATCTCTTCCCTGATTCTGGTTTAAATGGAAATAGCTCCAGTTTTTGCCTTCAAGAATATTGCCCATTGATTTGCCAATATCTTCATCAAGTTAATAAATATCCTTCTCTTCCTAGTTTGTTAAATTATCTTCATATGGAACTGGAGCTAAATTTAAACCACCATCTTTTCTAACATCTACAAACACAATTATATCTTTAAAATTTTACTGTTTGGTTATACATTAGATTTTTTTTTTAAAGATTTTATTTATTTATTTCACAGAGGGAGAGAGATCACAAGGAGGCAGAGAGGCAGGCAGAGAGAGAGAGGGGGAAGCAGGCTCCCCGCTGAGCAGGGAGCCCGATGCGGGCCTCGATCCCAGGACCCTGAGATCATGACCTGAGCCGAAAGCAGAGGCTTTAACCCACTGAGCCACCCAGGCGCCCAGATTATTAATTTTAAATAATAAATACACCTTTGCATTTCTGAGTTCAGAATGAATTGTTCTTTTTCATGTTGTTTAATTTTGTTTACTCCTTTTAAAGCTATTTATATTTATAGATGAGATTACATAGTAGTTTTCTTTTTTGCCTTACATTTGTCAGTTTTATGGTTAAATTACAACTATGCTTATCGTCTCCCTCTTTCTCTCTGTCAGGGTTAGCCTAGTTGAGGAGATAACATTTAAGCAAATATACGAAGGAAGGGAGTGACTTAGCTATTACAGTTATTTGGGGAAAGTGCTGAGGCAGAGAGACCAGCTGATACAAAGCCCTAAGTGAATAAATGTCCTTCAAAGTGCCCAGCAGGCTCTGGGTCCAGGAATCTGAAGAGGAACAAAACATCAATCTTGTTCTTGAGCCTAGCAATGAAAAGATATAATGAATTTTTAAAAAGATTTTATTTACTTATTTGACAGAGAGATAGAGAGCACAAGTTGGCAGAGCGGCAGGCAGAGGGAGAGGGAGAAGCAGGCTCCCTACTGAGCACGGAGCCTGATTCGGGGCTTGATCCCAGGACCCTGAGATCATGACTGAGATCAAAGGCAGATGCTCACCAACTAAGCCACCCAGGCGCCCCAAGAAATGAAAATATGTAGATTGTTCTGTTACAATAAGAAAGCTACCACGAGAGAGACAAGCACATAGTGTTCTTGGAGGAATAGAAATTAAAAAGGCTTCTAGCCCAGTCTGGAGACAACATCTGAAAAGAACTGTAGAAGACATTACTTCGCATTGTAGGCTGAGTTGGACTTAAACTTAAGATCTTAGTAAGGACAAGCACGATCCCTGTGAGAATAAAATGCATAAAGGTGGGCGCCTGGGTGGCTCAGTGGGTTAAAGCCTCTGCCTTCGACTCAGGTTATGATCTCAGCATCCTGGGATCGAGGCCCGCATCGGGCTCCCTGCTCAGCGGGGAGCCTGCTTCCTCCTCTCTCTGCCTGCCTCTCTGCCTACTTGTGATCTGATCTCTCTCTCTCTGTGTCAAATAAATAAATAAATAAAAATGCATAAAGGTATTTAGCATGGAGCATAACGTAAATAGTAGAAGAATGTGGTAATACGAATTGAGATGAGAAAGCCACGAGGGGCCAAATCGAGTTGTGACAACCTGGGGAGTTTCTTCTCTATTCGCCATCAAGAAGCTCTATGAGTGCTTACAGCTGAAGAAAGGCTTGACCACTTTTGTTTTAGAAAAGTGACTGACTGTCATGTGTAAACAATGTGGAACTTGGAGGAAACAAAATTGACAGCAAGGTGGTCAGTTAGGGTTCTTTGGTCATCCAAGCAAAGGCTGAGACAGACTGAACAATGTCAGAGAGAGAACAGGGTGAGTGAATCTGTAATCTGTTCAGGAGCTAAAATGCGCAGCCCCTGGTGACTGACTGGTTGGAGAAGGCAGTGATGGCCTGGACTCTGGACCCCTTTCCTACATTGCTGGATTCTACGATTGGGTATAATGTGATTGCATTTTACCAGGGTGGTTTCCACCCCAGATAAGGAATGTTGGGAAAAGAGTATTTTGAAGGTATGATAAAGAAGCCAAGCACATCCCTTAAAGACTTAATGTCAAAAGAAAGGCACTGGAGTCAAACTCCCAAATGGGCTGTGTGTGTGTGTGTGTGTGTGTGTGTGTGTGTGTGTGTGTATGTAGGTGAATTTAATTCCTTTTCTTTAAAAACAGCGTACATTTTCATAAGACGTCAGATGCGAGAGCTTGTTTTATTTTGTATTTGACGCTTAATATATGTATATGTGTTTATAATAAATTCTAAATATATCCAGAGGGCTAGTCTCTTAATTGAATTTCCTGAGGCATAACGCACTCCCAAGAGGTGCTAATAATCTGATAATTTCAGAACTTTAATGCTGGAAACATTGGTGAGAGCAGCTGAATAACTTCTTAAAGACTCTATTAGTCATAGTTCTCTTTTAACTTTTACTGGAATAGGAATTTCTTTCATTATCCTTCTGTCACCCACACACAAACCTTCCTGTTTTAGGAAGCCTTCAACAATGACCTTTTGATGTGTTATCATTCAAAAGACAAACTTATCATATCTAAAAGTATCACCTCAATCACGTTGCTTCTAGTAGGAAGAAACTTGCCCCTGATTTTTGAAAGAAGGTTAAATGAAGCCAGAAGGCTCCGGTGTTCTATCTCATTGACCTCCCCCTCAGGCTGTTCTTTGAATCCTCCCACTGGGTTGAATCAGTACTTCTCATTATGTGGGCCCTCAGATGTGAAAGAAGCAGCAGAGTCTTTCAAGCAGGGAAGTAGGCAGGGTGAAGCTGCCATTCAGCGCCCTGAGGGACAGGCTGCCTACGAAGGGGTGGTGAGGCTGAGCCTGCTGGGCCTCAGGGCACCCAAGGCCGAGCACGGCCCCCCAGGCGAAGAGATGATCCTGAGGAAAATGGCGGACAGGGTCAACGTGACAGAAGAATGGCAGGATTTTAAAGGCGGGATGTAATCGTGGAGGAAGCTATTCTGAGTGCAGTTCCTAGAACTAACAGCTCTGACAAAAATTCAAACTGAGCGATTCTTGGGTAATTGCAAATACCTAGGAGAATTTGAACGTGGTTTGGTTTATTTGGTTTGAAAATTGGTGAAGCGCTGTAAGCGGCTTCGTGATGGAAAATCTCCAGCGTCAGCGTTTGTATTAATCCTGTCACTGTCACTGATCCATTCTGATGGATTTTTGTCTCCTTGTCACCATTGTTGTATAGCATTAGTACCTTTTGGTGACTTTTTGTGCACCCGACGGTATAAAAACTGACCAAAATCATACCATCACAGGAAAATTCTGGTAAGAATGACACTTTCCACTTCTAGAGAGTTGCTGTGTGTCAGGTACTGAGTAATCCTCATAAGGACGCTGTAAGGTAGGTATGGTTACGACAATTTTGCAACCTAGAAATTTGAGCTGATAAAGAATGATGGAGTTATCCAAGTATTATATGAACTGCCATACAATAAAATACTGGCGCTAGGATTCATTGTCTGGATTCGCTTATTCTTTGATTTGTCCCCCTACACCCTACATTTCTAAAAGACAAGTTCGGGTGATTTTAAACCTTTGTGGTGAAGCACAAAAAACCTGAGAACATCAAAGTCAAGCTAGCTCAGAACTTCTGCCTACAATGCTGACAACCTGTATGAAACTTTTCAGATATATCAACATGCCATAAAAAAAAATATATCGCTTAAACAGCTTGGCAGACAAATTCATTTTGGGGTCAGAAATGCATGTCAAGGTCTATATATGAAAGCCAAGATTTTTAAAGCTTGTGGATAGATAGATACAAATAGTACGGCAACCTGAAAAATCATTTGATTAAATCTTTAGCCCTACACTGGAAAGTTCAAGTGAATATAAAAATGGAAGAGCAGAGATATTCTATCAGCCCCGAAATTGAGAAAAACAGTCCCAGCCACAAGGTGCAAACCTCGAGGAACTTCTACAATAAAAAACACAGATCAGGATCAATGAACATCCATGATAACACTGGACAGGCCAGTAATTTGGTGCCTTTTAACCCCCAATTCTTTAATATCTAATAAGCATTTATTAATATGAAGGTAGTTGACTTGGCAGGGGAGGGCTACTCAGGGCCAAAGTGGCATCTTGGTCTCTTCCAACTTCCAATGTGCACATCCCCTCAGCAATTAATAGCCCCCAGCCTCCTCCCTGCTGGAAACTGTTCAATAATAAATCTACTGTTATATTAGTAGGTTCCTTTTGAGCTTAATCTTTCAAGCAGCTTATCAAAGTGTTCCTCCTGACCACATATAGTTTTTCTTTCCTGCTATGTTTATCTATGTTAGTATTTTTACCACATTTCTGGGGGCCACTGTTCTGGTCCCAAGGGAAGTATTGTCTTCTTCCTTTTCATGTGTAGGGGAGGAAAAATTTCCTTTTTTTCCCTTCTAGTTTCTTTGGCTGAAATAAAACAGATTAACCAGAGAAATAATAAATTTAATTTCATATGTGCAGGAACTCCAAAGACAGGAGACTCCCAGTCAGTCAGGGAATTAATGTTTTTTCTGAGCTGAGGAGAAGGAGGTTAGGGGTCTGGAAGTTCAAAGGGAAAGAAAACAATTCACAGGAAGATGGGTAGAGCCAACGTTTGGTAAACAAATGTTGGTCATGCCACTCAGAGACAAAGGGGCAAGGAGAGAGGACATGGAACAACCAGGGCCTGGCAGCGAACCCCAGTTGACCATATCTAGAGGACACTCTGCAGTTCTCCCTAGTGATAGTTCTGTGCCAGGTCTAGGTGAGCTAGATTTTAGGCAGTTAAGAGAGAGGCAAAAAGCTCCTTGGGCCTGATCATCTTCAGCTCAAAATAATCCATACATCAAAGTGGAGGACCCTCAGCCTGTCCCGAGCCTCCTCACTTGTTTCCAGTGATATCCAGTGATATCACTGCCTCCACAGTGAGGCATCTCAGGCTAATGATGGAGACTGGTGATCCCTCAGTCCGCTTCTGATTCAAAGGACACTAATTTGAAAGAAAAAGCTGTGGATGTCCCACCAGGTTACGCGCAGATAGGAAGTACCCAGAAGAATATTCAGCCAATGGTGATCATTGTTTTCCCTAATTTTTTTTTAAAGATTTTATTTATTTATCTGACAGAGAGAGACACAGCAAGAGAGAGAACACAAGCAGGGGGAGTAAGAGAGGGAGAAGCAGATGCCCCGCGGAGCAGGGAGCCCAATGTGGGACTCGATCCCAGGACCCAGGGATCATGACCTGAGCAGAAGGGAGATGCTTAACAACTGAGCCACCCAGGCGCCCCATGTCTTCCCTAATTTAAAACAAGTGTGCTTAGAAGTGTGTGGAGTGTGAGGAGGAGGAGTGAGGCACCTTTCAGTCTCATCAAGTCCTGGGAACTGGCTGCAAGTATCTCAAGCCTCGAGGATGTTGGGACCTGGAATGGCACACACTCTGTATTTGCATAGGATGCCAATGGAAGTGCCAGACTGCGTCCAGGAAAAAGCATCACACAGGAAAAGGGGGTGGCCCTGCCTGCCTGCCCCAAAAGTTTTCTGCAGAGATATCAAATTCCCTACTCCAAGCCAAAACAAGTCAAACAAACAAATGAAAGTAAAAATACGTCCCCCTTCCCTTCCTCTGCATTCTGGCTGCTGAACCAAAGCAAAGTCCAGCAAAAATAAATTTTTCCTTCTTCCTCCATCTTTACTGGAAGATTGAACAAATGGTCCACATCAGCTATCACCTTTTATAAAACTCATCTCTAATCCCAGTGCTAGAAAAAAAAGCCTCTTTCTGTAAAAGTGAACAAACAGAATAAAAGGTCAAACATTTAAAAAACCCCACCCTCTGTTTAAATTAATACATAATTTAATTAATTATAACTAATTAATGAAGATAAGGAGTCAAAGCAATTTTATTACTATTATGAAGAAGTACTGTAAGAAAAATTAGAAAACTCGAGAAAAATCTCCAATCAGTATGCTCATCAAAAGTCAGTAGGTATTACATTGATGAAACCTAATACAAAAAGGAGAAAAACTGGAGTTAAAAAAGGTTCATGGTTATAACTGCTACAAGAATATGACTGACAATTTAAAAAATATGATGATGGCAATGGAAAGCATATTGGGGTGCTTAGGAACTTGAATCAGAGAAGGAGAAAAGGGCAAAACTACATCTCTAACTTCTGGCGAGAAAAGGAGGCTATAGTCATTGGTGCTCTTCACTAAATGTTTCTAATTCTCTACTAGGGTTTCCACGTAAAAACCAAGAACATCCAGCTAAACTTGAATTTCACTTAAAACAGTGGATTTTTCAAAAATATCAATATGTCTGAAATATTGCATGGAGACATACTTAAACTAAAAATTATTGGTTTATATGAAAATCATATTTAACTGGGCATCCTGTATTTTTATTTGTTAATTTCTGGCAACTCTACTCTGTCTTTAGGGTGTGCTAGAACTATGTTTCCCTACTTCCTGAAGATGATAAGTACAGCCATGTTACTTGCTGTGGAGTGTGAGATGACCGTGGAACGGCTTTGAGCCACTGAACCCTGAAGGGATTGAGCCAGTAAACAATCTGATGGAGTAGAAGCCCCAATCACCCCACCTTAAACATTTATTCTTAGGGAGAATAAATCTTTGCAAATTTAAACCACTAATGTTGGGGATTATTTGTTATTGTCACACGATCTAACATGTCATAACTAGACGGAACATGACTGAATACATAAGTAAAAATTACAGTTGGGAAAATAGATATGCATATATTTGATATTCAAATACACTTCCACTCACAACTTATTGACCGGAAATAGTCACAGGCACCACTCAAGCTTAACAGGAGGCACAACCCTACTTAGAGGTAGAGAAAACCAGTCATGTGGTGAACAATAGGAATATATCTACACAGAGGAAAACACAGCAGGAAAGGGAAAAAATAATCTCTAAATAAAAAGATTTAGAAATTTGATAGTGGGGCACCCAGGTGGTTCAGTTGGTTGAGCATCTATCTGCCTTCAGCTCAGGTCAAGATCCCAGGGTCCTGGGATCGAGCCCCACATCCGGCACCCTTCTCAGCGGGGAGCCTGCTTCTCCCTCTCTCTCTGCAACTTCCCCTGCTTGTGCCCTCTCTCTCTCAAGTAAATAAATAAAATCTAAAAAAAAAAAAGAAATTTATTTTATTTTTATTTTATTATTTTTTTAAGATTTTATTTATTCATTTGACACAGAGAGAGAGATCACAAGCAGGCGGAGAGGCAGGCAGAGAGAGGGGGAAGCAGGCTCCCTGCCAAGCAGAGAGCCCGATGCGGGCCTCGATCCCAGGACCCTGGGATCATGACCTGAGCCGAAGGCAGCGGCTTTAACCCACTGAGCCACCCAGGCGCCCCCCAAAAAAAAGAAATTTAATAGCAATAGTAAAAGTAAACGAAAAGCAAATGTCTAAATATTAACAACTATATATCGATTAAAACAATAAATAACATTTAAAAACAAATGACAAAAGTTAACTGTCTTTGATATGCGAAAAGATTTTCAAAGTGTTGCCAGTATTACTGGTTGCTCTCCAATATCTGTTGTTCTGTCCTTCAATAAGAGAAACTTGATCATATTGATTTATTTTGGGGGTGAAGTATACTCATAGTTTTACTTCCTATCCTCCTTTCCAGACAAGCGTTGCCAGTGCTATAGCTCTGACCAATAGGAAGTGAGTGGAGGTCACGGGCTGTTGGGGGAAGGCTGGAGGGGTGTGTGTGGAGTGGTGTGGTAGGGGGAGCCTGGAGGGGTTTGCACGGGGGAGGTTGGAGGAGTGGGCTCAAGGAAAATGGAGCAAACTCAGCAGGCACAAGCTTTTTTGCTTTTGCCCTTTCCCCTCTTCATACCTGGAGCACTTTCCTAATGCTGGAGGTGGCACAGACGTTTGTGACAATAGGGAAGTAAGCAAGAGATCAAAAGCCCTGAGCTAAGGATAGATGAATGGAAAAAAAGGAGCCTGGATATGGACTTCTTTTTATATGAGAAAAATAAAAGATTTTTTTTTACTAAAGGCACTGTATGATGGATAGTCTGTTAAATGAAGCCAAATATAATCCTTAACAGATACACAGATCAAAAAGAAATACTTTTTAAAAAGATTTTATTTTTAAGTAATCTCTATAACCAATGTGAGACTCATGGGACTCGAACTTATAACCCTGAGATAAAGAGTCACATATTCTACTGACTGAGCCAGCCAGATGCCCCAAAAAGAAATACATTTAAAACACCAAATTAAAATGGGCATCTTTACCTTCACAAAGAAAAATTAAAATTTATAATAAAATGAGAAAATATCTTGTATTGATAATGGCAGAGTCTTGGCGAATTACAACTTGTAATTGGGAGTATAATCTGGTTCAGTGCTGGTGGAGATTGTTTTAGGGAGTACACAGGAAGCTTTTTACAATGTGCTTCAGCAACTCCATTTCCAGAAATATATCTAGAAATATATCCTATGGAAACTCAGGACAGGTATGAAGAGAATATTCTGAAGAACTTTACTATAGTAATGAAAATCTGAAAACACATTGGCCAAATTAAAGGTTTGTTAAATCAACCAAAATCATTTTATCGATTTAAATTTATTATAGAATCTTATATACGAATATATAAATTAGATAAAGTTGCAAATACTGTGACTGAATTAACATACAAAAATCCATGATATAGATTGTTTATATCACCAGTAATACACACACACACACACACACACTCACACGAGCATATGTGCAATTTTTATAGAACACAATGATACTATATGCAACTTGCTGTTTAAAATTAAACATGATACCCTGCCATTTTAGTACATTCATCTTCATCCCATTCTGTCTTACCAGCTTCCTACAATTCCTTACAGTCATTCAGGCAGAGAAGTTTTTACAGTAGTTCATAGTCTTACCTAATCTGCCTTTTTCTTTGTGCTGATTTCCTTTGCTTTTAATTTTACTTCCTCCTATCCACCCTGAGGTCAGCTATAAACCTATATTTTATTATTTGCAAGATAGTTTAAGTGTTTAAACCCCAATTCTTTTACACTTCTAGACTGTAAAGTATGGTGGAAGGTAAAAATTAAGCTCTTTTTTTTTCCTATTAACATATTAACCAATTTTCCTTGCAGTCCACTGAATGAAATCTTTTTGTGCAGATCTTTGTAAGGACATATGTTAAACTGGCCATACATCCAGAAATCCAGAAATCTGAATAGAGTAATAGAACTTTTCCATGTTTCTCCTAGGGGACTTGAGACCATTATATCCATGGTCAGGATCCTCCATCGACAATTGTAAGATAAAAGCATCGCTTGCTTTTTCACCCGTCAAACTCACATGTGACAGAATGCTAAATAGCTTTATTTGACTGGGGACTGTCAAAACAAGATAAAGGGTGGCTCATTTGAACAGATCACACTGTGGTAAAACTTCCTGTCTCCTCAGTAACTACCTTTCCTAACTCCATGCTAAAGGCAAAGTGATGCAGTAGAAGGGTGGAAAATAATCAGAGAAGAAAGAACAAGGCAAGGTAAACTGAGGGAAAACAATAAAGACCCGGGGTACCTGGATGACTCGGTGGGTTAAGCATCCCACTCTTGATTTCGACTCAGGTCACTATCTCAGGGTTGTGAGATCAAGCCCTGTGTGGGGCTCTGCACTGGGAGTGGACCTGGCTTGAGATTCTCTCTCTCCCTTTTGCTCTGCCCTGCCCCTACCTCATACACAAACATGCTTGTCTACTCTCTTTCTCTCTCTTAGAGAAAAAAAAAATGCCTTTGATCTTTGAGACGCTTAAGTGCCCTTTGGCTCAGAGAACTACAAGGCAAGTCTTGAGAAACAGCCCAGACCAGCCAGCTGCCACTTGAGTGACACAACTGGACTCTTCAAGGTATATTCAGAGCTCCCTGCTTATTATTCAGAAAACACCCTCCACTAAAATGTAGTGGTATTCTCGTTTTCATTTTTCTGTTCATTTCCAGTCTCACAACTCAACTTCTGACTCCTGCGTAGCCACAATTCTCCCTCTGGCCACAGAGGTCACCCACACAAGCCTGAGGTGACACCATGAGATACCATTCAGAAGTCCTCTTTCTAAATGAAAACACTGCCATAGTCCCAGTCAGCCCCGACAGCCCACATGTGGGGGAGGATCTGCTTTTGAAGTGGCTGAAAGGTCATATCTTCCCAGACGAGGCTTTCTGAAATTATAGCCTGGGAGGAAAATGGCTGCGTGCCAATTCTAATACATGTTCCAACTCAAGGTGCAGCCTCAGAGGTCTAGAAGATAGAAAGAAAAAAATAATAATAAATGTGCCTTTGATGACTTCTCTTCTTTTTCCCTTTTGCCTTATTATTTTATTCTACTTGGGAACTAAAAGGACTTCGGACGGCCAACCAGGGAGGAAAGGGTGGTTACAGAGCAGTGCCATTTTTCATGTGGGTTTATGGATTTTGCTAACTTCAAGATTAAATTATTACATTTTAGATAACCAAAGGAATAACTAAAATAACTCTATTTGTAGTGTTCAGGCCATATTTAGTTAATTTAAAACTACTAAATTTTAGTTCAATTGATATTTTCTATGGCACTACCGTATGACCAGACACTGTACCTGGAGGAACGAAGAATAAAAAAGACATGATTCTTGCCCTCTCAAATATTTCATTCTGGTAGTTTAAGGGAAAAATGTTAAATTGAGTATTTTGTATGTTCATTAAATATGAATGTTCCTGTGTTTTCACAGTATCCACTAAGGGCCCCAGACTAAAGGGCCTCAGACTAAGAATAATAGGAGCTAAGCAACCCCACATTATAAAATACAAGATCATATCTGTGGAACTTATAAATTGGGGAAGTCAGAAGCCAGTTATGCCAGTATTTGGAAAGAGCTTATAAGAACCACAAAAGTGCTTTACAAAAGAAACAGCATTTGTTTTAGGACATTGACTTTTCTCAGAAGGCACAAGATCGTGAAGTGTGCTTCACAAGTGGGATGCATCTGTCCTTTCTCTCTCCTTCTACCAACCTGCCAACCACTGAAGGACCCAGAAGTGGCATATTACAGGAGAGAAGAACAGAGGAGCAAGCTAGAAAGTTGAGGTCCACTCTTAGTCTGAGGCCTGGACTAGACCAGGGTGGAGAAGTTTTAAACTGAGTAAGAAATTGCAACTTTGATATGAGGGGGCATTGGAATTTTTAATATCTTAAAGTGTAATTAATATGAGACAATCACTGGAATAGTTCATGAAATTCAGCCACCTCCCTCTATAGTGTTTAGAAAATATGAGTTCACAGAGTAGCTTGAAAGGGGCAGTGGTGAAAACAAACAAACAAACAAACAAACAAACAAAAAAACCACCACCAACAACAAAAGTAATTGCTTCCCAGTTGTATCCTCAGGGTCCCAATCATCAACTAACCCAGTTAAAATGTAACTTCAGAATAACATTAAAAATGATTCCTTCTGGGACAAAACGTCATCCAACTAGCTTTCTCTATGCTAGCTCTCCCAAGTATTATTTGGTTGACGAGGTCCACACAGGCTCAACTCCCTCTCAGCTTAACTTCTAATATAGACAGTCATAGCAAACAGATGAATGGCTACTTCAGGAACTTTCTCCAGATCTTTCATTATTAGGATGTTGGGAATTCCATAAAGGCAGTCGATAATGTGCCTAAAAATGATTTTGAACTATGACGCACTATAGTTTAATCTGGTAAATGATCATTACCCGAATGATGTTTTGCTATCAAGAATAATAACGAAATCTTGATCCTTCTTATATTTTTATTTTCGGAGATTTATTTTAGTTCTACCAAGATTACCTCACTCAATTCCACACCAAAAAAAAAAGTGGATTTTTTTTTTTCCAAAATTGGAAAATGAGCCAAATCTGCAGGACCACCCTTTGCTCTTTCAAAATAGGAACTGTTGGCTAAATATTACCCTCATCATTCTCTCGCTCCTGCCCTGACCGGGCCCAGGACACACTGGTGCCAAATACTGGTTCCTGTGGCTCCTAAATGATTGGCCAACCCAGGATTCCAGCTGAAGTGGAACAGTCAGCCTGCACCTATGACATTTCGTCCTGCCAGCGATAAACAGCTTGTCAAGGCTGAGCTGAGCAGGAGAGGCCTGCTTTAGGATAGACAATGACATCAATATGCCAGTGGTCCCCTCCCTTCCTCCCTCTCTCTCTCTCTTTCTGTTTCTTTTTTCTTGTTTTCTTCGTTCAAATGTGTGTGTGAAAAACAGATAGCCAGCAGCAGCTGTGTGAGCTAAGACAATGACTCTGGCAGAGCAAAAAGAAACTAGGGCAAGGAGTCTCTGTGTTTCATAAAATACGAGATATGTGTATTTGGTGTGTGTGTCGTATGTGTATAATGTATTTTATATTATAATAAGTAGCACATTTTTATAATTAATTTTGTTCTTTGTATAGTAATATAACTTTCCTATTAAGGTTATTAAATTGAATAAATATATAAATTTATATATTAAATTTATAATTTATATTCAGATTTATATAACATAAAAAATGACTATATGATGTAAAATAAATGCATATTTATTAAAATACCCTAGATAGTAACAACAGGCACGATTATAGTAATGACAACCTCTGGGCCAATAGTAGTGGTGGTAGTAATCAATAAATAACAGCTATTTTGACTTCAGCTAATCTTCCCACTGAGAGATTTACATACATTATCTCATGTAATCCTTACAACAATCCTATGAAGGAGTAGCATTCTCCTCATTTATATAATTGAAGAAACCAACGTTTAGAGATATGAAGTAACTCTGTCAAGGTCACCCGATGTGTAAGTGGTAAATGTTGGATTAAAACATAAATCTTCTTAACTCCAAAAGTCCTCCGCTCTTATCACCAAAGTAGGTCAACTCCTTCAGTGGAACCATCTCATTACTTGTCTGCCATTTTCCTCTTATGTTGCCAAGGGCAAGTTTATTTTTGGTCTCTGGATTAGACGTCTTTTCTACAGACACAAGGGGAAAACCATATTCACTAGAATAAATACAGATCAAGAAACTCCAAAACTTCATTCTTCTCCATGAAATTAAGTCCGCTTGGAGCTATGTAGCCAAGTATTTTTGCCTGATGCAATCTTTTCTGGGTATCAATGGCAAGAAAGCATTCTGAACAGCAGAAAGGCTGGCGGACCATTCACAAAGGCTCTTGGGCTCTTGGCATATTTACCTTTCCGAGGAATACTGATATACACGAACATCTCAGTGACTTAACCATTCAAAGCCATCAGAGTCCAGGAACAGCTACCACACATGTTTCAAATGGCCAGTTAAGGATAAAAACAAATACTCGTTTTATTAAAATACCAATTATTTTCTTTTACTTATTTTGAGAGATAAACTCATAGGTGATATTCAATAGATATTTCTATACATTCGTCCATTTTTCCATTGGATCATTTGACTCTTGTCCATTTTAAAGAGTCATTTATATGTTCTTCTATATAGCATGTTTGCCCCAAACTTATTATGTGTTTATTGATTTTTAAAAATAATATCGCTCTTGGGGTGCCTGGGTGGCTCAGTCGTTAAGCGTCTGCCTTCGGCTCAGGTCATGATCCCAGGGTCCTGGAATCGAGCCCTGCATCAGGCTACCTGCTCTGCAGGAAGCCTGCTTCTCCCTCTCCCACTCCCCCACTGCTTGTGTTCCTGCTCTTGCTGTCTCTCTCTCTCTGTCAAATAAATAAATAAAATCTTAAAAAAAATTTTTAATATTTTTCATTACATATGTTCTTTGTTCCTAAATATTTTGCTTTTAGGAATATACTTATAATATATAAAATTTAATTAAAATACAATATATTAAATTTATAATTAATTTATAACTACATGTATTTATTGAAACCAATTAAGTTTGTTTATATTTGTCATTACATTTATCCTGTTAGTTTTATTTTATTAAATTTATTCCTACATGTTTTGTTTTTCTTGTGTTCCTTTCATGATGACATATCTTCCCATTTTAATTTCTAGAACTTATTGTTAGCTGGTTTTTGAATATTTATCTTATATTCGGCAGTCTCCTATTGACTCTAATTAATTTCTTTTACTGGAGTTTTTTGAGGTTTTTAAATATATATTGATATCTTTAGCAAAAAATATAATTTTTCCAATGTTAATACTTGCTACTTAATATTCTTCTCTTCTTAGATCTTCTAAGACAGTGATGAATATTAATGGACATACCTATAAGAACATACCTATCTAGTTTCTGATCTTAATTTAAATAATTTTGCTTTTTTTGTCTTTTTACTTTTACCTAAATAGCCTTTATAAAATATAGTTTTCTTCTTACCTTATCTTATCTTTTTGTTTTATAAAATTGGCTTTAAAATTTTATTAGAGGTATTTTAATATATTTTTATTTGATCATATGGGTTTCTCATTTAATTTATGGATTTGGGGGTATTGAATTATTTTTGAATTCCTGTTGAAAATTCTACTTCACTAGAGGATATTATATATTTTATATATTTATGAATTCTATGTGTTAAAATTTTATTTAGAATTTTTAATCTATTAGTTGGATCCACATGAAATTCCTATTTTTGTAGTTCAAAAACAGTGGAATATCAGCAACTGCATACAGTAAAATCTAATATATTCATAGGTGAGATTGGTCTATGATTTTTTTGTGCACATGGGGCTAAAATTTTTCAGAATTCAGAAAACCAACGGGGAGTTATCTTTTCTATAGTAATTTTTAAGTAATGTTATAATTATTTTACTTCGTTTTTTGTTTTATTATATTTTTGAATGAGTAATGAATAATATAGAGTCTTCAAAACATACCAAGTTTGAAACATAAAAATTAATCTTTTTTACCCCTGAGCAAGCACCATTATTGGTTTCTTATACTTTTTTTTCCCCCTAGGAGATAATTACATAAACATAAATGTAAGGAACTCTAACATATTTACTCTTTGACACTTTAGTTTTCCCACCTTACAATACGTCTTGTATATAGAATGACTTTATTATTTTAGTGTCTGCAAAATATTTCAATATATGGTGGTACCACAATTATTTTGACTAGTCCCATACTGCCAGAATTTTGTATTGCTTCAAACTGTTATTGTTGCTTCAATGTAGCATTTAATATCTTTGCCCAAATGGCATTTTGCCCTTGTGAGAAAATACTTGAGGGTTACATTCCTAGAAATGGAATTGGCATATGCAAGTACATAAGCACCTTAAATGTGGAACAGCTAGCTATTAGTAGTTCTCGGGTCAGGAACCAGAGCTTCAGATTCCTCTACAGTGGTATCTCAGACTTGAAACAATAGATTCCTCCCTGATGAAATGATCATCTTGCCTAGGATGAGAAATCAAGGCTAGGATTTCCGTGAAGTTGGGAAAAGATCCCTCCTAAGGCAAACCCTCCTCCCCTTGGCCTTCTGTATATACCAGGGAGGTGAGGAACAGGGTGGAGGTTCTGCTCAGTGACCAGCAGATTAAGGCTGAGGAGTTTGGGGGTACAGAGAAGAAGGTCTAGTTGTCTTCAAGTATCAAAACTTAGAAACTTGTGAAAAAGAGCTGGCTTTTTTGCTCAGTGGAGTGGTTTGTGCCTCACAGAGTGACCACTTTTAGAGGATTCAAGTCAGGATGGTGGACCACGAAATAAAAGTTGATAACTGAAGGTTTTCCTGAAATCAGATCTAATAACAGAATAAGCAAGGGAGAGTTTTGTTATGTTTGTTTGTCTTATTTTTACCTTTCTCTCATGTCTTCTTTCCCTCTAAGCAGCTCTTGGTATTTCAGTTCTCAGCGTGAATATTTAGTTGGAATTTATCTGATGGAACTAGAGCTTTCTGTTTCTTGAAGTTTGCTTTAGGAGACCAACCTTTACATGTGTTATTTCTCAATGTAAGCAAAGATACTTTACTTTTGCTCTGTCATGGCTTCCGTTACTAGTTGACCTGCTTTGTGCCAATAACCAGAAGATGTTTTTCTTTTTTCTTCTTCTTTCTTGTTTTCCCCTAGCAGTGTAGCAATGATCTAAATGGGATACTATGTTTTAATCATCAATTTTGGCTGACTATTAAAATAAAATAGTATACTCTAAAACTCCTGCATAGATGAGCACCCTTCAAATGGTAGATTCCAGGGAAATGCTGTTCTTTTTAAAGGATGACAGAGGGCACAGAGTTCGACAGGGGAGGAGGGGGACTCTGACAGTATTATGTCATCACCCTAATTTTTAGTTTATTTGCCTTTCATGCTGATTTCTGTTATTTGCTGAGATACGTGATTCAGGTGTTACGGAAAAATCACTGACACTTGTTAAAATGTAAGGAAGACTTTACTTAAGACCATTGTGGTAGGGTACGACAATAGGGGACACAGAGGGTCCAAGTCTCAATGCAACAAAGACAGCTGGGTGTTTATAGCCAAGATGTAGGATACGTAGTCAGGGGATTGAAAATTACTAAGAGAAGATATCAAGGGTTAGGAGGATTCTTGCTAAACTGACTTAACATGATTTTTTAAAAAATATTTTATTTATTTATTTGAGAGAGAGAGAGAGAGAGAGAGAGAGAGAGAGAGAGAGAGAGCATGAATTGGGGAAGGGACAGTGGGAGAAGCAAACTCCCTGCTGGGCAGGGAGCCAGACAAGGGTCTCAATCTCAGGACTCTCCAAGGACTTTGGGATCATGACCTGAGCCAACAGCAGATGTCCAAACGTCTGAGCCACCCAGGTGACCCTGACCTAACGTGACTCTTTTGAAAGACAGACCAAGGATTTGGAAATCAAAGACAGAAGTTGGGGGTTTGATAAAGAACTTGATCAAATATCAATGGTGATCAGATATCAAAGATGGGGCATGTCTAGTAGGATTCTTTGTGCTGGACAGACAAAGGACAGGATGAATCTTAGGTTGAAAAGAGAGTCAGAAGAACCTGATTAAAGTTTGATCAAGGAGAGTCTCTGTCACAGGGTGGCCACTAAATGAGACATTGTAAGTCTGTTATCTGATACCAAGATCCCAGCTCTGTCTTTCCAGGAAGGAACTGGGGAAACGATTCCATAGAGAATCTCCAAGGTTTATATACCCCTAGGCAGAACATCAGAACTGTCTCATTGTTAGTGTAGACCCTGGAGAAATAGCAACATTATCCCCATGTTGGTTCTAATTAAGAACCCAAGTAAGAACAAACCTTAAGCAAAATTGGAAATAGATTATTTTTTGCACCTCTGAGTCATTTTTAGATTATACTTTGACCTAAACTGTGACCAAGTCTCTCTTTGACCTCAAGTTGTTCCCTGACTGCTTCCCAAATTTTAGATTTTTTCTTTACATCTCTTTCCAATATATATTTTTAAAAATTCTCTCACATCCCTCTTTTCTCCCAAGTGATATTTTCTTGTATATAAGGCCTCCCAGGGTAAGATGCTTGACCAAGACATGTCCATTGGAGTAATGAGGCAATATTAGGAAACAACTTACATCCTGAGAAGAGGGAGGGTATTTGGACTCCTCGCAATCATATCATATAGACTGCTGCCTACTATGTGAATTCACAAAATTTGACCTTGACCCCAGGTTCTTGAAAGCTTTATCTCAGAGATTAGGCAGTTGGAAACCACCAAAAAAGATCATTTTATACCTTCATCCTTGTTCTTTTTCTTTAAATCCTGGCCCAAGTAATGCCATATCAAGAATTAATGAAAATAGACGGATCTGGGAAATATTAGACAAGTTCACACTTGCCAAATCTGAAATTAACTGGCGAGTCCTATTTGATTAGAAAGCATATATTTCTGAATTTTAATCACAGTCTCTCAATTCTGAATTTCATCAGGATGCAAGGTTTTGCACTGAGTAAATCTCTAAGCCAGCTCTGAAAAGAGAAGCTCTGATAGAGTTTATGTATGTGAATGCATGTCGATTTACATAGAGCTATGTTTATTTATGCTAATGAGTAAATGCTAACTATACATCTTAAAATAGGCCCTCGCCATGAGGAGCAGATTTAGATGTGTTCACAGTTTATATCTTGAGAATATGCCCTTCTTTTAGAGACTGAAAATGATCTGATGTGATGTGCCTGTATGTCTCACACAACCCCCTTGCTATGAATAGTTCTTGGTCAGCTATGGTCCCTTTGAGAGCGAGGACATGAAAGTTCATCCCAAAGGGAGAAAAAGCTAGAAATGTCAGTCATAGAGTTGGAGTGGGGAAGAGAACCTCAAAGCAACCCTGGAGACTTCCACCAGTGGATGGGGACACCTCCAAGACTCCTGTGATCTGGAGATAATTGCTATTGTCTGCGTAAGACACGTGGTTGCTTCTCACCCTGCCGCAGTAAGATTCAATTCTGCATGGAGCGGCTAACTGCTAACAACCTCAGGGGATTTGTAAACTGAAGAGACAGGCTATGGCTTCTCCTGTACAAAGTATTATCCATGTTCTCCAGAGAGAGTTAGCAGTTAGCAGTTGCCAGATAGGATGCTTCCAGACCATGCTTTGTTTCCTTTAATCACAGTGAAATGGAAATTGTGGGAAGACAAAGAGCAGAAGGCAGTCCAAACTTTCCCTTGGCTTTTATTTCTCACGAAGTATCCATGTATTAGTTGCTCCCCCTCCAATTTGGCTTCAAGAAGGAAACTCTTCAATTGTCTCTGTGATCCTAAAGCCCAGGGCTGGCACTTCCCACTCCATGATCAGAAACAGATACCAGGCCATGGGGCACAAAGCAAACTACAGAAGCACTGTAGTCACCCCTTCCAGCAAAGGGAGAGCCTGTTTCTAGTTCAAATTACAGGGACTGCAGTGAAATGGAATTATAACTTCCTCTTCTGTATTTAAATATTCTTCCTTAATTTATCAAAAAGTTCAAACAAATAGTACTATGCAAACAGATTTTCAGCAGGATGTTTGCTGATGTTATGCACCTTCCTTCAGGAAATAATGCAGCCTCTATTTCAAAAAAATGGCACAATGACAATGGCATAATTCTTGAGAATAAGGAAGAAAATTCTTAATCCCATCTACTCGCCTGAGGGGGGAAAAAAAACCCAAAACACCTGAGGGTCCCAGATGCCTTAATTCCCTCCTATGGGAACCCCCTCAAATCTTTGAGAAAAAAAACTGTTACCGACTGTATTATTAGGAGAAAATATGAGAAACAGTAACCTAACAGATTCATGAGATAAATTTAAGACCTATGAGGAATGCTGAAGGTTACAATTTTATAATTTTGTAAGAGTTCACTTTTCCTTCTCATATCTGAAATTTCCTTGGGAAGAGATCTAGATATATAGAATGGTGAATTTGGAACTGAGGGAAATCAGTTCAAAAGAGAGGAGGAGATTTTGAGGATAAGACGTCTGGGGACACTCCAGACTGACTTCCATTGAAATTAAAGTTTAAGAAATACTATATGCAGAAACAGCAAACGATGGGATTCAGTTACTTCTAATGGCACTTACTTTTTAAACAGTTTTTAGTTTTTACTTTCCTTCTGTAAGAAATGGAACTACTCTCTTCTACTCCTGGCATGATGGACCCAATGTGCCCTTCTTCTCCAGGAACTGGCACGTAAATGATGGTGAGTGAAAGCCTGAAACAACACCTTCCTGTGGTCATCTGATTGGACATAAAATTGAATAAGGGAGTGAATTCGGTATGCCCTCTCTAGGGTATATGGTTGTTGAGGCGGGGCATCGCCCAAAGGCTCAAGGGTATGAAAGACTAGCACTACTGTGGATCCTATTCTCCATGTGGATATTTTCCCTATTTCTGGGTCTCAGAAACTACTCAGGGAAATGGCAGGACATGCTTGGCTCTGCCCACTGGCCTTGGTACTTCTGGGCCATTAGGAAAAAATATGTCAACATGACGCTCTCGGGATTTGGTGACTTTATTCTGGTACGGATCTCACTTCTGTGCTGCCTGCTGTTTTCCCTCAGCCCACTCTCCGTTCAATTCAGGCTCCAGACTCTCATCCTTTGATGTTTTGACACCTACAAATCCCGCTCCTCTCTTTCTCAAACACTTGAATTGGATTGTCACTAATTAAAGCCCTCCTCTTTGATATATTACAGACCTTGTTTATGGATTGTCTTGCGAAGGAGGTTGGGAGATCTTACCATTGTAACTTCCCTGTTGCTGACCCTTAAACTGTCCTAGGAAATATCCTGGGCCTGTCTCTAGATAATTATCTTCGTGGGGCTTTAGCACTTCTGAGAGGCTTAGGTGTCCTCTTGCAAGGAGCAAAAATCCGATGCCTTAACATGGGGTGATTTTTCTGGTACTTTCCTCAGTAATCAAAAAGATGTCTCCCCCCCCCATTTACTAATTTAATTAACATATCAATCATTGTTCAAACATCAATCAAGTGGTTCAAATAAAAAACATTAGTGAAAGGACTACTTTCAAAAGTGTCCGCTGGGGTGCCTGGGTGGCTCAGTCGTTAAGCCTCTGCCTTCGGTTCAGGTCATGATCCCAGGGTCCCGGGATAGAGACCCGCATCAGGCTCCCTGCTCTGCGGGAAGCCTGCTTCTCCCTCTTTCACTTCCCTTGCTTGTGTGTCCCTCTCACTGTGTTTTTCGCTGTCAAATAAATAAAATCTTAAAAAAAAAAGGTGTGGGCTGCGGTATTAAGAAATGTAACTCTTGTAACTCTTATAATAAAGGCTATTGCCACCACTAGGATTGAAGGAAAAAGGATAAAAGACAGTGTTACCAGAATCAGCAAGGGTGGATGCCGTGGAGGAGTCATGGGGTAAGGCAGAGAAGGATGGAGCGTGGACCTGGGCTAGGCCTCAGGGGAATGATTAGAAAGTAACAGCACAACCCCCTAATTCAACAATTGCAAAAGATCTAACTGGAGAGTGAAAATCTGCTACAGCTCTTTTCCTTCTTGCCTAAAGCATGTTTCTATTTTGTTTTTTAATCTCAGTGAACTTACATCAGCAAAGTCCATCAATTACATATTTGCTGGGGGGTTTTTTGTTTTGTTTTGTTTTTTGTTTTTATTTTTGTTTTTTTAGGGAAGCTCCACTTGGGCATAGAGCCCAATGTGGGGCTGCTTGAATGCACAATCCTGAGATCCAGACCCCAGCTGAAATCCAGGACTGAGCCCCCCCAGGCGCCCCCTGGCGAGTACTCTATTACATGCAAGGCTTCGTGTCAAGCATTACAAGATAGTATTTCTATCGTTAGAGTCTGATGTCAGTGTATGGAAGTGAAGAACACATAGCTGTTTACAAAATGTTGATCATTTCATGTTCCTTAAAATGAATACAAATTCTATGGATGTTTAAACAAGAGGAAAAATCATATTCGCTTAATGGGATGCAGATAACCTCAATGGATAAATAGGGGTTTTAAAAGACTTTTTGATTTGTGGGCATGATTCTGATAGGCAGGGTATGAAATAGCGGAACATTTCTAGAAGAGGTAAGAGAAAGGCAGAAATATGTAAGTCATATTTTAGAAATAGTGCATGACCTCAAGTATTGGTCAAAAGATGAGTAGGCAATAAGCCTGCGAGTTTGGCTTTGACTAGATCATGGAAAGTAGAGAAACCAATCCAGCGGTTTTGGAAAAAGAGATAATGGTAGCAAAAACTAATGAAATTTGTTTCATCTGAGTCTTTAGTTGTTCTTACATTTCTATTTCATGCTATAAAAAGAAATCAGGCAGATATCAGGCTAATTCCAGAAAGCAAGAACCATGAGAAAAAAAATACAGAAGGCACATACAGACCAATATGAAGAAACATTTTCTAAGGAGCTTTCCAAATGCAATAGATACTTTGAAAATAGTATTTGGAATGTTTAAAGCAGAAGGAGCCGACTGCTTATACAGAGTTATGCAGAGCTCCTTCCTTAGCTCAAAAAACTGAAGAGATGGCCTTTAGGATTCCTTCCAACTTTGCATTTCTGTGTCAGAGAACAAGATACAAATTATGGTAGTGAAATTTTAATATCTGAACATTTTATAGCCCTAATAGAGGGATAATAAATCAGAAAAAAGAAGGATAAAGAATATTTATTTATTTGCTTCTTCCTGAAGAAGGTTTGGGATTGAATGCAAGTTGAAGGGCACAGAGTCCTGAGAAAAGAAAGTGGTATCTTAAACAAGAAAACCTGAGTAAGAATCCTTTTCTCTCTTAACAAGTTTTGTGTGGCTGGGACAGATGATATCTTTGAGCCTCCTTTATCTCCTATGTAAGGAAAGATTATGATCACATTCTTATAGGATTTGGGAAGGAATGAAAAGAAGTGATGTATGTACATTTCCTGCTGCATAATAGTTACATAATAAATATTGGTTTTCCATGTGTTACATTTTAGAGTTGTTTGGAAACAACTTTTCTATTTTAAATAATACAGGAAACCCATAAATTCAATAAGAAAGGGTGTGGCACTATTTATTTTATGAATGACAGGAATATTTATAAAAATAAAATTAAACATTTAGGAATATTTTCAGTTAGAAGAACTAATGCTGTGCAATAGGCATTGCAACGATGCCACATCAAAAATATGCGACTATTTTCAGCAGCTTGCAAAATACAGCTGGCTCAGTCTATCACACCTTTTTAGTGTCTCAGTGATGAAAAACCTACTTAGCTTCTTCACCTGGTTTAGAGTTGAAATCTGCTAATTAACTCAGGTAATTAAGACTTCCAATGTTTGCTAAGAAGGAGAACCTATTTATTGCCCATGTGCTCTTGATATTTCAAATAGCAATGGTTTGGCTCTTTTCAAGTTTCAAGAAAAGCTATTTTTATTTTAATGAGTAGATTTTGAAAACTCAGGAAAATGTGCTAATGCAGAAGTATAGGAGAATCCAGACCAATTTTTATTTTGTAATTTTCCCCAAAGTACAAGACAAAAATGAACCAATTAACCAAACCATCAATCAAACAAATGAACAAAAAAAGCAATACAACTGGAGAAAACAAAATTCAAATTTTTCCAATGTTCAATTCTAAGTTTTTATTGCCAATATTATTCCTGGAATTTTAATACTACAATTTTTGTTGTTTTGGGTGGTGCTGAAAAAAACAAAAGCTGATATTCCATTTGCTATTGAGGCATAAAAAAATCACCCCAAAACTTAATGGCTTAAAACTATATAGATCATTTGTGTTGATTATGAATCCACAGGATTGGTGGGGCTTTCCGGGGATGAGATGCTCTACTTGGCTATGCTAGCTTGAGTGGAGGTTGGGGGTGGAGGTTGGTGTATGGGAGGTGGGCTATGGAAATGACTGAGGGACTGGTAGGTGGAGTGCAGATACTGAACCTTACAAAAAAGGCAAATCCAACAGTTATTCACAGGGAGAAGGAAGATGGAATAGTGATTGGGAGCCCAGGCTTGAGAGTCAGAGAGACCTAGGTTCAAGTTCCAGCCCTTGTAGTGACATAGTGATGTGATATTGACTTAAAGTATCTGAGCCTCAATTTCCTCATCTATAAAATGGGATAGCAAGAATTCTTCTATTGAGAAAGTTGGCATGGGCACACACATACCATTAACACCATGCCATTTATTATAGCAGTGGACTACTAGAGCACAAATTTCTTTGTGCGTGGGTCCTGGATTGGATGATCGGTTGTGACTGCTCCACTATAAGGGCTCTGCCTCCACAGTGCTCCACATATCAACAGAGAAGGGGCATGCATGACATGGAGCCTCTTGGTCAGGAAGGCGACCTTGTTAGTAAAGAGAAGCCTGCCCAACTCACCCTCTGTTTTTTATGATGAGCCAGCTCTTTGTTAAGCTGTTGAAAGCAGGTAGAAACATGAATCCAACATCCCTTCATTTGTTTCTATTCAACCTGCTTCATAAGATTGCTGCAATGGCTCATGTAAAATGCTTAGCAAAGCATCTGACATAGGATAGACTTTCCATAAATGTTAGTTATCTTTGCATTATTATTGGGTTCCTCCTGAATTCTTATGTATCCACTTTCAAATATGAATTGATGGCATTCATAGAAGAAATATGTTGTATAAACATATGCTATTGTTACGAATATTGTTAGAAGGGCTGTATCAGCTAGCAATTGCTGCAAACAACAGCCATCATATCTTTGGATCTGCAGATCATTTGGGGTCAGCTGTGTGTGGGCAGATCTAGATGGAACTTGGCTGGGTTCATCTCCGCTCTGTATCGAGCACTTCTAATCCCTTTCTAGAAGCAATAATGAGCCTTGGCATGGTCTTACTATGATGGCAGAAGCAACAGGGAACAAGCAGAAATGTTTAAGAACTCTTAACTCCTAGGCTCAAAACTTACACACTGTCACTTACTTCCACAAAATTCTACCAGCCAAAACAAATATTCTGTTTGGCCATATCCAAAGTCATGGGGAGAAAAACTAAACTTCGCTTCTTCTGTGGGAAGAACAACAAAGTCATGGAGGAAATAAATGAGGCCATTAATGCAATCTACTACAATGATAGACTTGGAAGCTTTCATTTGTCCGCACCAGAAGGATAAACATGTTATAAAAGATCTTCATGCAGCTTCTACAAAGACAAGACATCTTGATACCTAAACACTTTTTCTTGTCTGGACTGGGTTGAGTAGTGTACTCTCCCCCAGATAATTCATCTCCACCAGACACCTATGATTATGATCTTATTTGGAAATAGGATCTTTACAGATGGAATCAAGTTGAGATGAAATCATGCTGGATTAGGGTGTCTAATGACTAGTGTTCTTTTAAGAGGGAAATTCAGACACCAAAGCACATAGAAAGGAGGCTGCCATGTGAACACAGAGAAGACATGGGGAAGAACACCCCAGCTAGACAGAGGCAAATGGAAGTGATGTGTTTATAAGCTTAGAAACACCAAGACTGGCAACCACTAGAAGTTAGAAGAGAGACCTGGAACCAATTCTTCCTCAGACTCTCCAGAAGAAACAAACTCTCTCGACAATTTGATTTCATTTGGACTTCTAGCTTCCAGTACTGTGAGAGAGTACATTTCCGTTGTTTAAACCATTCGTGGTGATTTGTTACAGCAGCTCTAGGAAACTCATACACTGGCTGTAGCTAGCCAGGTGACAAAAAGAGCACAATTCTTAAAATATCCCAACCTTTGTGTCACTTTAGGCTATAATTTTCTACAGAATGGTTTAAAACTCCAGTTATGGGGGTGCCTGGGTGGCTCAGTGGGTTAAGCCTCTGCCTTTAGCTCAGGTCATGATCTCAGGGTCCTGGGATCTAGCCCAGCATTGGGGGGTCTCTGCTCAGCGGGGAGCCTGCTTCCCCCTCTCCCTCTGCCTGCTGCTCTGCCTACTTGTGATCTCTCTCTCTCTGTCAAATAAATAAATAAATAAAATCTTTAAACAAACAAAAAAACCCCCAAAAAACTCCAGTTATGATCTCAGATACAGCAGTATTTTGTCTAATTAACTTCCAACCTACTCTTGGAGGTAAGGTATATAGGTAAGTAGAACACCAGCCTAAAATTTGCAAATCTTTGTCACCATCTTTTATTCTCCACATCTCATCATACACCAAGATTGGTAATTTCTTTCCCATAAATGACACTGAATTGGCCACCACTGCCACTGCCTTACTACAAGCTCTCATTTCTGACCATTGCTACTCACTGGCCCAGTGCTGCCACAAATTTAGATATGGCCATATCATTATAAGACTGATTCCAACTTTTTAAAGCTTCGAGCGTGGCAAATGAGACCCTTCATGAGTGGACATTGTCAGTTGCATCAGTTCTCACAGACTTGCATGGGTCCCACATCATTGGCACATAACCAGAGCTGTATCACACTATTTATGTCCTTTTTACTGTTGCACATTCTCTTTTGTCTCTCTGTCTTTGCACATGCTATTCTTTGTGTATCATTCTCTCATCCATTTCTGGCTAGCTCCCAATATCCCAGGACTCAATTTAGACAGCACTTCTTGTTGGACTTGATTTCATATTTTTTACATCACTCTCTGTTTTAATACTTTTCCACATTGCATTGTAATTGTTTTCCACTTGCCTATTTTACTCTTGAACTGTATCCATTGAAGGCTCATCTTGTCCTATTTATACTCCTAGAACTCATTACAAAGTAGTCATATAATATATGGTTGTTGAATGAATTATTTCTTCCTACATAAAATAATCTCCCTTACCTATGGGAAAATATAGTTAAAGATGATCATATCCCCAGTACTCTTTGTTGTTTATATTGTTGCTTGTAACAAATTTTATTTTCTTCAAATTAGTAGAATATTTATTTCTCTGTGCTTAAACTTTTTTATTCAAGTGTAAGATTGACTTGCATAAGCAATCTCTATTTCTGCGGAAAAGCTAGAAATAAAATATCCAATACTATAAAATACACTTCTGACCTTTAAAGTTTTGGAGAAGAATGTGTCATGGTTAGGAGAGCATAAGCATTAAATTTTTGTTTTATAGTTGCTCATATTTTAAGTCTATGATTTTAAAGCTTATATCTTTTGTTTCCATGGTGGATTAAGAGATAGTTAACATTTCATCCATTTTATTATAATTTAACACATTTTTGGCTGTTTTCTCTTTTGTTTGTGCTATGCCACCATACTATTTTGTTAAAATATTAAAATGAAACATTTGTTCAAACTCTAATAAAATTAATATTTTTTCTTTATAGAGTATTTCTGTAATGTTTCTGATCCTATCCAAACTTCCATAATTTTGCCATTTCACTAAAAAAAGGTAAGAGTCTATATTCCCTTCTCTTGAATTAGGTGAGTCTTTGTGTCAGTCTCAATGAACAGAATGAGGCAGGGATGATAGCTTATAGAATGTGATACAGCTTTCATCTGCATTTTCTTGGAGTGAGATTTAGAATTCAGTCGCCATTGTATGAGGAAGCCCAGGCCACACGGGGAGGCCAAATTAGGGGAGTATTAAAATCCCAGTCCTTACGTTGACAGCTAGCAATGACTTGTCAGCTACCTTTGGAATGGATTCCCCAATTTCTAGTCAAAACCCTTCCCCAAATGCCACATAGACCAGGGAAGAACCTTCTCCACACTGCCCTACCCAAATTAAAGATTTGTGACCAAAATATTGATTGCTATTATTTTGAATCATTAAGTTCAGAGTGATTTGTTACAAAGCAATGGATAGCCAGAAAATTGTTATAAATCAAAATAATAAGCAGTTTTGAAAAACAATTTGGTCAATATAGGATAAACATTAAGTAAAAATAGCACATGAAATCCTTAGAAAAGTCAATGCCTAGGCAGTACCTTCAAAGGCCCATGCTGGGAAATAGTGTTTTTAAATGGGGCCTTTTGTCACTTAAATGTATGTAAAAATATATTTCTTACATAAACTTGGATAAAAGTCCACACATTCCAAAAGCAAAAACTAAGAAGATATATAAATTGACCTAGCTGGGGCTGTGCCTATCTCTGCACACGGCCCAGGAGATAAACTGAAAAATCTAAAACTCTTATTTATCTCAGAAGTGGCTGAGTGATGACAATGGGAATTTTTTGATCATCTGAGAATACCTGTCTGATATTTGACACTGCTGTTGGTCAGGGGTCAGCAAACTACGTCTTATATGCCATATCCGGGTCACTGCCTGTTTTAGTGACTAACCACTTGTACTGGAACCCTGGGCGCTTTCACACTTTAACAATGGCGTTGATTTGTCATGACATTGATCGAACAGCCTACAAAGCTGAGAATATTTACTATCTGGCCCTTTACAGAAACAGTTTGTGGACCTCTGTCCTAGGTGAGTAATTTGGGAACTGTATGGAGGCCAGGCAGGTGGTTTGGTTTGAGGAGAGCTCATTTCCATCAGATCTACAATTCTGTCTCAGAAAAGCTCATACTT
The DNA here is from genome assembly GCA_002007465.1 of Ailurus styani. Lineage (NCBI taxonomy): Eukaryota > Metazoa > Chordata > Mammalia > Carnivora > Ailuridae > Ailurus > Ailurus styani. Next base: position 1,020,881 of record LNAC01000575.1, read on the forward strand.
CTCGGGAGTCCTGTTTGGAGTCCTTTACTGTCTCCAGGACTGAGGGATGGAGTAAATGTCAGGAGAAGGCAGGAAAGTCTGCATGTACAGGCCTGAATGTTAAGAAGGTCTGATTTAATGGGCAACTTAGGAAGTTACTAACATATCTCAGAATGTGAATCAGAAATTTTGTGGCCGTGGGGTGCCTGCGTGGCTCAGTTGGTTAAATGTGGGACTCTTCTTGATTTAAGACTCAGGTCTTAATCTCAGGGTTATGAGACTGAGCCCCACAATGGACTCAGCTGGTGGTCTGTATGAGAACTCTCTCCCTCTCACACACTCCCCCCCCACCAACCGGCCCCTGCTCATTCTCTCTCTCTCTCAAATAAATAAATCTTAAAAAAAAAAAAAGAAATCTTGTGGCTTCAAGTGACAAAATCCCAACTTAAACATCTAGGGGCTGTGCTTGGGTTTAAGTGTAGCTGGAACCAGAGGCTCAAATAATTTCATAAGCACACTGTTTTTCTGCCTTATCTCCTTTTCTTTGAGCTGGCTTTATTTTCAGAATCCCCCAAAGCAGTTCTAAATTTATGTTTTCCTCTCCTCCAACTCATGTCCCTTCTGGAAACTGCCAGTTTATTCTCTATTTAAGAGTCTGTTTTTTGACTTGTTTGCTCATTTGTTTTGTTATTTAGATCCCACACATCAGTAAAATGATACAATATTTGTCTTTCTCTGTCTGACTTCTTTCAATTAGTGTAATACCTGCTAGGTCCATCCATGTTGGTGCAAATGGCAAAGTCTCATTCTTTTTTATGGCTGAGTAATATTCCACAGTACACATGCCATATCTTTATCCATTCATCTATCAATGGACTTTAGAATTGCTTCCAGTAATCACACACCAATTAAAAAAAACCAAATAAACCTCACATTACTCTGACATTTAGCAATTCAGTGAGAGACAAAGAAAAGGTCATCTCATCAAATTTCATCAGAAGTCTTAGGGGTAGAGGGTATTTTCCATTTGGTCCAGCTTGGATCACATGCTTATCACTGAGTAATCACTCAGGCTAAGATAATGAAGCCCTCTGATTGGTTAGGTCCTGACCATACTCAATTTTTGATCTTAATCACACTACTTAGGCATAAAGAAGGAACATTTTACTAACGGCATACTGGGAAATATTCTCTTTTTAAAATATATTTGTCACATTTGTTCATTGGTTGTAGCTTAAGACTGCCAGATCAATAGAGAAACCCTGGTTAAAAATGAATTTCAACAACAAATACAAAACATTTTTACTATAGATATGTCCCAAATATTACATGGGACATACTTATAAAAAAAAGTACTTATCAGTTAACAACAAATTCAAATTTAAATGAGTATCATTTATTTTCTATATTTCATTGGCAATGCTATAACCAGTTCAAAGACTTGTTTATTGATAATGACTTAATTTAGGGTTGTTCTAGATTGAGCTCACAAGATTCTTTTGATGATTAGTCAAGGTAATAGTGACAGAACACTTGACAAATTTTAAAGTGATGCAGAAACATAAGAAATCACTGGGTTTTTTTTGGGTTGAACTCCTAAGGTTTTATTTCAAACTTGGTGCTGTTGGGAAGCAATCATATACCATGTCTTTCTAAACTGGAAGGTACTTCTGCTCCCTGACAATTAAGGTGATGAAGGCAATTGAGCTTACATATATGATTTAAAATAATTGTAACTGAAATGATTGTTCCTTAGGGTCAATGAAGTAATCAACATTTCTTGAAGACAAACATAGATCTTTTCTCAATAATTCCAGGGAGTTTCAAGTGCAGTATTGACCACTAAAACTTATAGTGAATCTTAACCTCTGTCTCAAGATATATCCAAGAGATTTGGCCCATAATTCTGGTTTAGAGTTTAAAATGTCTGCCTATGTCCCTACTGCCAAGTTTTAATTACTTCCTGCAGGGAGATCCTTCTTTTCTTGGTTCCTGAGATTATTCAGAAGAGAGACATCTGCTTGCAGCTTAACTAAAATGCTACTTCCAGCTACAAAGGTTTTTTCCCTCTCATTTTATTTTTTTCCCACCAACCAGTGAAGAACAGGTCTATTTTCTTTGAGGGGGGCACCCTCACCACCAGAGCAATTAAAGTCCTTTACCTAGCTTCACTAATCCCCAAGAGGACTCTTTTTGTTATTCTCTTAGAAAAGTGGAAGGTTTAATCTGCATATGATGGCCAAGGTTAATTAAATAAAAACCTCATAGCCAGATTTCCCTGGAAAGCTGAGAAAATGGTATCTTTTCTAGCCTGGATCAGTTAAAGAAGTAAAGTGATATAAGTTATTTTATAGCAATAGAATAACTAATTAAACTCTAACTACACTCTTGAACCCCAACATTGCATGCAGACATGACAAAGAACTGGGTTTTTCTGCACAGGCAATTAGGAAATAAGACACTGCATAATGTGTTAATTACTTCAAAAATATAATCACTGCAAGAAAGTTAGAAAGGGAGAGCTGGACATGGGACAGAGTCATAAAGCAAAATTCACAGAGCATTGGGGGAAGGGACTGTAAGTCCCCTCTCTAATGACCTTGGCTGGATGACCGTGAGCAAGTCACTTAAAACTGTGCCTCAGTCTCCTTCTTGCTAGAAAGAGTTGAGATGACGCCTGCTTTTAAGTTTATTGCAGAAATAAGAGCTACACAGCCTTGATAGCTCTTTGAAAACTGTCTCGTAAATAGGACATCTGAGTTCTGGATTATCTATAGTTCTCCATTTCTGTTTGCTTCAGATTCTTTATCCTCTGTCAAAGACTTTCTTCAAATGGTTGACAGTCATTCTTAAGAGCCAGACACTAAACATCTATTTGGAAGCACTGTCTGCAGACTTGGTCTTTAAAACAAGGTAATTGCTTCGGACCAGCTTTTGACTGAGAGACACCCAAAGGTCAGTCTGAAAGTCTTTACTCAGGGGCCTTTCTCTTTTTCCAGAGGATACTACCAACTCCTGCCTGAGTGGGATTGGAGTGGCCTATGCTTAGCAAATAGACACTTACTCCTCATGTGGTTAGTCTTATGTTCCATGTCCATTCTCTGTTTTCCCCCATGTCTCAACTCCAGTACATCTCTAGTTCAACTGCTCCAAAGAATAAAGGTGGAGTTTCTTTTGGGAAAGGAGAAGGATAATAACCTGACTGATTTGGGTCAGAAAAGGATCTAAGTTTATAAATGATTTATATAACGTCTTAACCAATGATTTCGTGCAGTATGGATTTATTCAGAGCTTATTCTCTTCACACATGGGAAGTATTATAATTGCTTTTTTCCCCATAGTTACCATTTTAAGAAAATTTTTGTCTAGATTCTCATAATTGCATGTAATTTTTATAATTTTGGTCTAAAGAAGGTAAGAGGAAGGGGGATTTCCAATATCTGTGGGAAAATGAAGAGAATAACCCCAAAATAGCTCAAAACACTTGTAGAAATTTGGAGAAACTTTTTACTTTAGGCCATGATCCAAGTAGATACACTCTCAAATCCCCCCCCCCACTCTTTTTTAATGGAGAGACATCTCTTTGTAGGTGTTTTTTACTTGACCCAATTACATGTTATAGTGCTTTTATTTGTCTGTAAAATATTTGACATTTTCCCATCAAGGACTGGAGTGAAATTCTCCTCCCCTTGAATAGGAGCCGGCATTTTCAACAGGGCTCTACAAACACAAGACGGAGGGAATGACACTTGGTGACTTTAGAGGTCACGTTGTGAAAGGTCTGATTGTAGGTCTGCCTAGTTCACTTTCTCTCTGAGACATGCACATTTGGAACATTGAACTATTCTGGAAGAAATCTGACTATTGAAGCTGCATGTGTGACAGACCACATGGGACCACCATAGAGAGAGATGTAGAAATATAGAGAAACGTCTGGGAAACCCCAGCTATACTGACCTCCATTTACTTATATCTTTTCAACTGAAGTTCCAGACATGTAAGTAAAGAAGCTCTGAAGATGACTCAAACACCAGTTGTTGTGTGTCAAACAAGAGACCCTATGTAAGAAACTTCTATCTGAGACCAATTTATAGAAACATGAGAAATAATACTAATAAGTAATGGTGGCTGTTTTACCCTACTAGATTTGGCTGGCTTGTTATGCAGGAGTAGGTAACTGGAACACTAGAGTGTTAGTCCAAGTACTGGACCTGTGAAGATTAGGACATAGTCATGGAAACCAGGTTTCTCTAAGGAGGGCTTGCTTGGTTCTGCCCCACTAACTTTTCAATCTTAGAGAAGACAATTTAAAAATTCTTCAAATCACAGATTTCTCATTTGTAAAATGTGACTGATGATACCCTGTGAGCAGGGCTTTAGTGTGATTAACTAAGAAAAAAAATAGGGGAAAACTCTAGGTACTGCAAAAACAACTTAAAATTGTGACTTGCTATTGTCATTTTTATGATGAGAAGCACGTTCCATGAGTGCGTTCCTTGGGAGTTTTAAAAAAAACTTGGCCAAGGCTGTATCTTTGGATGTTTGAGGTTTGGGGGAAGGGAGCCTACTTCTGTCAATGTCATCAAATCAATATCTTAATATTTTATTGCATTTTTCTAAAGACATTGACATGTAAAAATCACAAAGGGAAATGATGGTATATTCTCCCTACTAAGGAAAATTTCAGTAAGACATAGAATTGGGAACTAGGGGACATGTCCTTACATTTAAAATGAAAGCCCAGTAAAGAGTTGCAGTTGAAGATTGTATGTGTTTTTTAATGAAATATCAGCATTTTTGTCACCATGATATGCATCCCTAATGATCAGCTGACTTGCTTATCATCAGATTCATACATTGTTTGATTGTTTTGTTTTGCAGTAGCAAGATGAGATTTGCAGTGATTTCATGACAAGTTACAGGACTCAACAGATTTTATGACCAATAAATAGGAGTGGCAATACAATGTGGCAGGTACAATCCCAGTCTACAAAATCAGATGTACAAGAAGCAATATTTTATTTTCCTCTCACTCAATTTAATTTTCGTTTGAGCACCCATTCTACCCTTCACATGGTGGTGGAAAGTTAATCACAGTCCATTTGTGCTTTCCCTTCTCTGGATTGCATCTGATGTCTGGACTGCTTAAAATATTGGGAGAGTAATGTATTCCTTTATGTCATCTGCAGTGGATAGACTGTCCCTCACATTTGAAAGATGACATCACTGCCTAAAACGCAGTGATTCTTAAACTTTAGTGGGCATCAGAATCATCTGGAAGCTTGTTAAAACACAGATTACTGGGCATCACCTCCAGAGTTTCTGATTTGATAGATATGGTGAGGGGAAGGGGTTGAGAAATTTGCCTATCTACCAGGATTCCAGAGGATGCTGATGTTGAACATCCACCATACTTTGAGGTCCATTGAACTTAATGTGAAAAAGTCAGATCTACCTAATTTATGAAGAGCCTAACTTATTTTAGGAAAAGCGTTCACCCCAAGAATCCCCATTGCTCTGTATCAAATACCAGCCAAATGAGAAAGGTGATTGCAGGAGGATTTCCAGGAAAGGAGTAAGTGCACTTCAGGATTTTAGCTTTAATGTACCTTAAGTTGGTCATTCATTCATTTGTTTCAGAAGCTATCAAACAAATCAATAAAGTGTTACCTGAATCAAGAGAAAAGCTTTGCTTCCCCTGTATCTCCCTACTTACTCACAGAATGGATTGCATTAAGAAAAAAAATAGAGGTTTTTGCCTATGATTTGAACAATGAAATTTATCTCATTTTTCTCTCCTGGATTTGAAGCAACCACCACCAAATGTATCTTGTCGTTTTGCTTTGTATCTGCAAATCTGATATAAATCTTGAACAATCTAGGCACAAAAGATAGATAGATAGATAGATAGATAGATAGATAGATAGATAGATATAGAGAGATCAGATGTATAGATACAGATATGTATATTTTTTTAAAAACTGTTTCTTTTGAGGTGGAGAACACTGAATACCCATCTGTCTCTGAGTGCTTTCTCTCTCTTTCATTCTCTTCAGTCTATGAGCTACATATTTTATAATTCCATTCTGCGCTCCCAACCCACTTATTTGTTGTTGAGGTTTTTGTGGTATCTGTTAGACCTACCTTGTGTGCTTTACTGGTTTGAAATGTACTCTTTTTAAAGGTGTTCTCTTTGGGAGACAAATGAAAGAAAGAGGTACAAATACTATAATTGATCATGAATTTGACAAAGTGTACTTTTGCAATAAAGAACAAGACCCCCCACTTTAGAGAAACACACACACACACACACACACACACACACACACACACACACACACAGGGGTCAGAGTTCCTTGGTGCTCAGTTTTATGTCCTCTTCTTACTGTATTTGGCCTTATTGCTAAGATTGATGACTGACATATGTCATATGACTTGATTACCAAAAAAATTACAGAACGTCTAGTGTCCATGTGTTCTAGAGGCAAACACATTAATGAAGTAGAGCTCTGACTTTGGAGTCACACACTTGGGTTAAAATTCTGGCTATGCCATGTGCAAACTATGTGAACTTGGGCAAGTTAAATAGTTTAGCCATGTGGCTTAACTTCTATTGCTTCAGTAAGATGGGGATGATAGGAATGACAATTTTTGTCTCCCAAATATGGGCGTTGGTAACGTATATAAAACACTTAGCACAATATCTGCACAAATGCTTAACAAATCATAGCCACTTTATTCTGTGTTCTGTGCCCTTTCTTTCCTGCCATGTTTCAATCTCCATGAAGATTAAAATCTTTCCCTGGCCACTAGGTGGAGAAAGCAAGCCTTCTATAGTAATTGAATTAAACGCAAAGACAAATCATCCTGACCTAGATACTGGGGACATTTTTTTTTCCCTTTCTTTTCTTTAGAACTTCAGATGCATGAACAGGGAATCTAGGGAGATGTTTGGGGAATTCTTGAGCAGTTCACAATGAAAGTGTTGGAGTTTTGAGCATGGTTCTGCCTTCAGGCACTAGATTTCACTCAATGATGGTCCTAGGCAAATTATAAAGTTCACAATCAGCTCCCTTCCCAGCACCTTCTTATCCTCCATGCCCTAACCTCTTTGCACTTCAAATAAGCACCTGTCCGGTATTCTTTTCATTCTGAAGTATTATATAGCTACTGATTTCTAGGGACATCTGCATTTTAAAATGAGTTTCCTTAATAGGTTACCTTTCTTTAACCTGTTTTATAGTAGTAATGAGAATCCATTGTACTTACTTCATACAGCTGTAGTGAGGATCATTTAGTTAATACATTTGAAATCACTTGTGAACTTTAAGTTCCATACAAATAAAAATTTTTCTTATAGTGAAAATATAAATTCTTCCTTGAAGAAAAAAAAAAAAAGACCAGAAAGCCAAAAGATTCTTGAGAAAAAAGTGCAGGTTGCCAACGAGATGGAGTGATCTGAAAGCATACGGTTGAAGCTTTGCTGTTAATCAGATGTAGGTCTGGGTGGTAAGGGGAAAGGGGTTTGTGTTATGGAGCTTTTCAGAGTTTTCCAGAAGTTCATCAACATTCACCACAACATCTCCACCCAATATCGAGGCTACAGGCATTTTTAGATAAAAGCATTATAGTCTCTTGCAGAATAGGCTCAGGCACAGCTCCAAACTCCATATTTCCTTGGCTTATGCTTCTCATCTTCCCAACTTGTTCTGAAAGTGTCTTTTCATTTGCTTTTATTCTTATTTTTGCCCTTTCTGCATGGACTCTTCAGATGATCAGCTTTTAGCAATGTTAACCCATTCTAGTCATTGGCATCTCCATGAGAATGATCTCGTTAGCTCCCAAACTGCAGCTACTACCAACCTCCTTGACCCAATTTTTTATAATCCATACTATCCCAGCAAGAACCTTATGATTACCTTGTATATAAGGATGCTCAGGTAGGAGATACCCAAATATTTTTTGTTTTTATTCATAATTTTTCTTACAGTACAGAATTTTCTGTTTTCCATAATGGAAAATAACCAAATTGCATACTAAATTTCTAGCCTGTAATTCATGTAACTGTATTGCAAAAACAAAACCAAAATTAAAAAACATCTCATACTTTTTAACAGTAGTCCCATTTGCCTTTCCACTAGTGCTCTTCATTGGTATTTTTGTTGTTCTTTTGGTTTTCCTATGTGATTTAAGGAGTGAAAAGGCTAGGGAGAAATTTTAGTTTAATGTTCAGTAAATTTCCATTCTAGGACCTGCACAAAAGTTCCCACAGGCAGCCAAGAGCATAGTTGGTGCCCTGGAATGCTATTCCATTTAAATGTGGTTTGAAATAGCACACTATTTCCACTAAATTTACTTTTAATGCATCTCATAGAACGATCATTTTTGCATAATACACACACACAAGCACCTAGGGCCTTAATATAAGATATAAATGTAAATTCCATAGTTTTTCCCTATAAGATTTTCTGGTTCTCAATTTATAGTGTTAATTTGCCATCATCGTGTTCTATATGCATTAGACACAGGATAGTTTAATATCTTATGAAGGGCTTCCCCCAAAACAGACTCTGGGGCAAAGACTTGAGCATAAGCATTTTATCAAGATTATAAGTAATATGGGTAAGTGAGGGAAAAAGAGATACAGAGAAGGGGAGCAGACAGTAAAGGGTATGTTATAAAGCTGGCTCCCACATGGACAACAGGAGTTTAATATTGTGGAGAAACTCCAGAAATGATGCAAAATGCAATCTCCAGTTTTATCTGGTGAATTTTTATCCCTAGACCTGTCAGTCATCGGTCAAGGACTTCTGAAGGAGAAGAAATGTAAATTCTCAGCCCTTCCTATCAGCCTCACTTGTGGGCCAAGTGGATTTTTAGCAGTTCTCCAACAAAAATGCAGGTGTTGGCTATTGGGGGACACCCTGCCAAGCAGAAATGATAAGGTGGACCAAAAAAGAGGGGTAGAGCACTGACCTGTCTGTTATTCCAACCTACTGGCAAAAATTGCTAATCATGTATCACACTTTATATTTATGCCTACATTTATTTCAAATCCCTCAATTGAAAATCCAGACACAGTTAATTCTATCTCAATAAAGCTGAGAAAAAATTTATACATAATCTCTCTCCAAAAATTTCCAGGCCCATACAGATGGTTTCATTGGAGAATTCTACAAAACATTTTAAAGAGCACTAATAACAATTTTACAAAATCTCCTCCAGAAAATAGGAGGAAACACTTCCCCATGCATTTTGTGAGGCCATTATTATGCTAATACCAAAACCAGACAAAGAAAGTACAGAGAAAACTGCAGACCAATGTAACTCAAGAACTTAGATTTAAAAAATTCTCAAAAAATTTAACAAATTGAATCCAATAATGCAGTCAAATGCTCTTCCCCTGAGCTATACCCCCTAAATCCAATAATGAATAAGAATTATACACCATCGTCAAGTGAGATTTATTCCAGGCATGTAAAACTAGCTCAGCATTTGAAAATTGATCAACGTACAGGCTAAGAAGAAAAATCATATAATCATATCAATTGATGCATAAAAAGCATTTGACAAAATCTAACATCCATTCATGATAAAAACTTCCAGCAAGTTAGGAAGGGAGGAAATTTCCTCAACTTGACAGAAAGTATATACAAAAATCCTATAGTTAACATCATTTTTAACAGTGAAAGACTGAATGCTTTCTCCTAAGGACAGGAATCAGACAATGATATCTGCTCTCACCATTTACTGAATATAGTGTTGGGAGTTCTTTCCACTGCAATAAGGAAAGAAAAAATTAAAAAAGCATAAAGATTGAAAAGGAAGAAGTAAATCTATCTCTATTTGCAGATGATTTGTTCCACATAGAAAATTCCAAGAAATCTACAGCCCCCCAAACCTGAGAACTAAGTGAGTTCAGCAAACTTGCCAAATAGATCAACACACAAAAATTAATCATTCTATATACTAAGAACAAAATACAGTTTTGTTGAAGTTGAAATTAAAACATGCCATGATTACAGTCATTCTAATACTTAGGCATACACTTAAAAAAAAAAAGTCCAGGTTCTGTATGCTGAAAATTACAAAATGCTATTAAATTAAGGAAGAGAACAAACTGTGTTCATCGACTGTAAGTTTCAACATATTAAAGATGTCAATTCTCCAAACCGACCTTTAGGCTTAGTGTAATTCCTTCCAAATTCTAGCAAGAGTTGGTTAAGATCATTGTAAAACTTATATGGAAAGGCATAGGCCCAAGAATAGCTAAAATAATCTTGACAAAGAGGAATGAAGTGGGAGGAATCACTCTACCTTCTTCAGGTTAAGACTTACTGGAGGGCTATCATAATCAAGAGCTTGTGGTATTGGGGGAGGGATAGACACAAAGGTCAGTAGAACAGAACAGAGAACACATAAATAAGCCCAAACAAAAATGTACGACTGATTTTTAGGTGAAAGTGAAAAAAATTAATTGGAGGAAGAAGATCCTTTCCACAAATGGTGCAGAAACAATCAATCAGACATTCAGAGGCAAAAAATTTTTAAAAATTTAATTTAAAAAAATCATGAACCTAAATACAAAATGTAAAACTCCAAGTAGTTTGGGAAGTTAAAATAATTCCTCTATTTTATGTTGTGTAACTAAAGTACATCACTTTCCCATCTCTTGACAACAGTTGGTTTGATTTCATTTCTTCTGAGAAGCACAATAGAGTCATGGGTGACCCTAGAGTCCGTGAAATTCAAATACTTGGGTGTGCATTGTGGCTTGTCCACATATCACCTCTGTAACTCTGAGCATGTAAGTCTTCCGTCCCAGTTTCCTAATCTGTGAATGGGAATAATAATAGTAGCCCTGTTCACAAAAGCAAGTCAGAGGGGTTATGTCAGTCAACATGAAGGCTTATAGAATACTCCCCAATACATGGAAAGAACTCTAAAAGTCTTAGCTTTTTCTTATATCTAATTTTGAATATTTTCTTACATTATTCATTAGAAGGATGTTTCCCAAATCCATATGTTAAAGAGCTATTGGCTGAAAAAAATAAGAACACTTCTTTTTGATCCCTTGCATACACAGGGAGGTGATGCAACACAGTTGGAGGCTTTCATTATTTTTTTTTTTCCAAGGGAAGCTGTTTCCAAAGCTATTTTGTCCATGAAATAACATATTTGGCTTATTAGAAGAAAATAATAGACATCCATCTGAGATCTCAGCTTGGTACAGAGGGCAGAATTGGTTTGCAACAGAAATCAAAGTGGAGATAAAAAGTGAGAAAAGATTAAATATAGATAATGTAATTATGCACTGCATACAATAGTGCTTTAGAATATGGATTTTTCCCCACTCATATTGGAATTCATTTCTAACGCTTATAAATTAAGACATATAGCCCCCAAATTAAATATTTCTTTCCTGGTTCTGAGAAATAGTGTTTTTAAACCAGGAGTCTGTTTCCTGAAATAACTTGGTCTTTATAGTATCCAGCCAAAACTAGGAGAAAATGTAATTTATTCTCATCACATGGTGACTTTCAAATGATTGTTCAGTCAATGCATTTAAAAGTTTGTTTTTTATTTCCTTTGGTATCTATTCAAACTGTATGCTTTGATTTCATGCACACTCTAAAACTTAAAGTTAAATCTTGATTTCTATTTTGCATAATCAACTTAATGCCTAGACCTTAGTGGTCTTTTTGGAATTTGCATCGTGTTTGTTTCTCTAAAATCCTGATCAATTTCAAAATTATTTTTTTACTCTACTCACCTATACTGTTATCATTGCTAGGTAAGAACAAGACTAGTCAGTTTGCTTTTTTTTTTTAAGCTTGTTTTTCTATATCTGCAATTTTTGGCTTCTTCCAGATAGTCCAGAACAGGCATTATACTAATAGTAATTATTTTGTTAAGTCTTGTTACTATTGCAATTCCAAGACTAAATTAGATTATCTCTTGTTAGTTTGGCACCATCACCACTATTCTTTAAGGGTAGGAACTGTATTTCCCAGAATCCTCTTCAACTTATTGTTCCAGGTTAATGTTTGCCAATGAAAAGAACACTTGTCTGATTTGAAAAGTGGAAGCAAAGAAGAAGCCATTATTTTCTGGAAGCGAGTACAGCCAGATGTGTAGGGAGATGTGTTTCACAGCAGCTTCCTGGTGAGCTCCAGAAGATGAACCACTTTTCTTTTTCTTTTCTTTTTCCTTTTCCTTTTATTCCTTCCTTCCTTCCTTTCTTTCGTTTCTTTTTTTTTTTT
>LNAC01000576.1:11493-192675 GCA_002007465.1 Ailurus styani
CTCCCCAACACTACCTTGCCCTATTTTCCCATCCGCTTTTAAGAAGTCCTTGGATCCTCACCCTCTCTGCCTCCCTGGCAAGCCTTCCCAGCTGTGTCTCCCTTCCTTTCTTCACTTTCCCGGTCTTCTCCATGTAACTCCATAAGTCTCCATTGTTTTTAACCCTGTGCAACCCTATCGCAGGTGCCTTGTGATTTCCATAAAGCTTCTGAAATATTAATAGCTACTTAAGTATCCCCATTACTACCTTTCTAGATCTTTGGGTAGGCAATGCCTAGTTAGGAAACACTCATCTATGCTAACGTCCACATTTTGTCAATGAGGAAACTGAGGCCCAGGTGGGTTCTATGTCTCCCCTGAACTATCCAGTCGGTCAATTAAAAAAGAAGTGATAAAGAATGAAGTTATGGCCAACACAGGATTAAAAATACTGTTTCCAGAGCATTATCAGTGGGCCAGCCAGGAGCTGAGAAAAATCCATGGTTTGCTGACAAGAACTGCTACCTCTTGCAGGTGAGGGAGTGCTGGGCTGGGGAGGGAGCATGGGCGTAAGTTCCTATGGCTTAAGCTGCTTTCAAAGAAGTCAGCTGCTTTTCTGATGGTGACACCTCCACCCACTAGAAGGGGTTAACATGCTCGAGGCACATCCCCAAAATAAAAATCCACTTTTAATTTTGACATTTTGTAAAGGTAATTTATGTGAATTTATATGTGCAGCCTTTCCTGAGTTTCTGCGAGAACAGCCAAGGGATGTGCGGTGGATAAACAATATTCTAACACCTCAAAACTCCAACGAGCCGTCCTCTGTGCCAGCTGAGATAAGAGAATTGGCAAACAAGCCTTCACAATTTCACATTTTGTACATTAGTGATAGCCTGCCAGCAGGGCTGCTCTGTATCCTGGGGAAAGTTGAATGGATGCGGGGTCTCTTCGCTCCCAGTTGCCCCCTGGTGGGCAGGGCCCTGAGCTCATTCAGCAAGGGGGTGGGGGCAACACAGGGCCAGCATGAAGAATGCACCCCCCTCATTCACTGAGTAACCCTAAGGAAGTCTCTTCTCTTTCTGTACCTCAGATTCCTCATCTACAAAAATGAGAGGCCAGACTTTATGGTTTGCATAAATGAGTAACTCATTTCAATCAAAGCAGTTCCACTTCTCCAGTTTTGGACCTTTTCTGAAGCTTTCATGTGGAGAGAACACTATGTGAAAGTTTGAAAACTGTTGGAGTAATTATTCCCAAGTTTCCTTCTAACTCAATACTTCTACAAGATTTGATGGACTTTTCTCCAGTACCCAGAATATTCTAGATCTAAGTCTGGAGAGGTTGCACATGTATGGTTTTTCCCATCTCATCTTCATTATGTGACTCCCACGAACATGGTAGTTCTCCTGTGATGCACAGGCTGTGGGGTCAGAGGAAGAAAACTGCCATGCCATGAATCTGGGTGCCCGCTGTGAAGACTCGGAGGTGTTTGGCCTCTGACTTCCCTCTAGTGCAAATCGTTATCTACATTGACCAGAGCTGCGAGGGACATCCACTGGACACCTCACTCAGGCCAGAGCTGAAGACACCAAGGCCCCAATAAGTCTTCTTGCATTTAAGAAGGAAAACAAGCAGAGATTTGCTGAGCCCCTCACACAAGATGCTAATTTTTAAAGGGGGTTCTTCAAAAATATACATGGAAAGGAATTGATAAAGACAAAGATATTGACTAGACAATTTTGTGAGATGACAAATCCCTTGTGACTCCCTGAGATTAATTTTCTTATATACTCCACAAACACTTCCACCAGTCTCCAAAATGGGGTTATGGTAGGGCTTGAGTCCCTGACTTGTAGCATTTATCACACTGTTGCATCATCCCCAAGACGTTCTTGTCTTCAGTCCTGGGCCATGAGCAACTCTGAGCACTCATCTTTATTGCCCACACTTGGCATAGGCGTGACAGAGAGCAGGTACCAAGTATAAATTCTCAAATTGATGCCCTGCTTGTTTCTCTGTCAGGTCTAAGTTTGAAAGCCAAGTCTTCTGTTAGATCCATTGTTGTTGGCACATGACCTCATACTTCATACATGAGCACTCAGTAAATGTTGGTGGGCTGAGTAATGAAGTCCTGTGCTCAACATGAATGGAAGCATTTGGACACACACAGACACAGACACACATAGACGCACATGCCGCAGTCTTTCCTCAGAGAAGCCCATAGTCTAGCAGATAATCGCAGACTTTGGTGATCAAGCCACACTGAGAATGCACACAAACACTGTGGAAACAGAAGGTGGAATTAACAGGGTGAGTGGAGGGAGAGTTGAAAGTGTGGCAAGTTAAAGCTGTGGAGAAAGACACCACAGAGCCAAAGGCATGTTGGAGACGGGTGAGGCCATTCCTTGCACAGCTGTGAGGTGCAAAGAGGGGTGTGTTCAAAAGATGGCAGGTAATATGGTGTGTGTAACTGAGATGCCAGCTGCCTACCTCCAGCCCACACCCCTTGAGGAGCTGGCAACACTTGCTTAAAATTGCCGCTCTCTGGCAGGATGATAGTTTGAAGTCCTTCTCACACCTCCTCTCTGCTGTCACCACACCTCCATCTCTGTTGGAACAGCTCCCTCACAGGCAACCCAAATGCAGTATCAGGCCCGGCATGGTGAGGGTTCCACTCGCCCCAGACACTTTGTGAGATTAACAACATCACTAACAATTGAGAGAAGTCATGGAGGGGTGAGTCACATTGCTTACAGTCCAACTTTGCACCATTCATCTGTTTCTTCTCTTTCCAGGGTAACAATTTCTTCCTTATATGGGTGTTTATTATTTGAAGGATATATCTGTTTCATCCATATATCCAAGTCACTCAGGTTCCCCCCTTCAGCACCCCAAATAAATGGAGTTCCCCCACAAAGATAAATTCTGGAGGTAGCTATTAATATAATCCTGTATAAGGATTTGTCAACTGGGGAGGATCTGGCTGGGGATGTGCTTGAAAATGCCAGCCTATAAGCCAAGGAATCACATGTAGTGACTTATCTCACACAGCAGCAGAGGTGTCCTAAATTTGCAATTGGCCTTACCGTGAAGAGCCTAGGACAGGGAGGGGACAGAAAAGTTGTGGAATTCTCCTCCTGGGAAGAAGAATAATTAAGGCTAAATCACCAACCATCCAACCCCCTCCAAAAGAAAGAAAAATAAAAATCAGCCATCAAGGAATTGACCAGAATATAGATGCTGGGTGCAGATGATGTACTTCAAGGGGACTATAAGCTCTCAAATATGGTTTCCACATACAAGTGAAAAGAAAGGAGCAGAGAACTCAAAAGAATCAACAAAAGGCAACAATTCAGCATACTGCAGCCTCTTTTCTTCTCTCTCCAAAGTAAATAGGTTCCCTGGTTTTGAAGCCACTGATTCAGAAACTAGATGGCGACAAGGCATAGAAATGAGAACTAGTCTCTTTCCCAATTATTGGGACATCCCAGGGGACTGTGTGGATTATGTCACCAGGATTACTACCTACCTACCCAGCATTAGTCTCAGTGCCAGGGAGCAGTGCTAGTGCACATTCCTCAACCAGATGTTCCTGGCTGGGAGTTTGTTAAAGGAAGTCACCCCCAAGCCTGGGTTTTCTGATAGGCCAACTGTGACTTCTCACATAAAGATTTTGTGAAATTTGGGGAAAGACATTCATCCAAATGCTGACAACAGTATTTCCGCCCCCAAAAATAAAAACTGTACCCTTTATTATTCTAATGACATTTTTATTAGAAACATTTTTTATTGAAGTATGACATCCATTCAAAAAAATCATACATGTACAGATCAATGAAGGATCATAAAATAAACACACCCAGGTAACTGCCACATAGGTTCAGAAATAGCATAGTGATGGCACATTGACAGGATTATTCTTCTAAAAGTAAATATTCAGTTGGTTTCAAATGATGGAATCCAAGAGCACTGCCAGACATTTTAGATATCCGACAACACCCTCATTTTACAAATAAGAAACCAGATGCTCAGAGGAGTGACTTGCTCTGGTCACAAAGCAAATTAGAGGAAGAGCAAGATTTCAGGCTCCTCTTTCCTGTTCTTATCGCCTCCAACTCCTAAGAAGCCTTAGCTGGCCTACGAAGAAGAGAAACCTACTCTTTATGATGACTCCTTTCTCCAAGAGTCTGAAGTTCACTCTCTCTTGGCTCCATAAATCCCATCTCTGAGGAGCTGTCCTGGAGACACTGCTCTAAAGCCCACACAAATGATTGTTTCTTCTGTGAGGGAATCTGACACATGGTGTCTATCTGACACATGGTAAAATATTTGTTAAATGAATTAATAAAGAGACACTTCACAGTGTCAACTGATGCTTCTCAAATTCTCCCTCTTCCATTTCCATGATCAGACTGGTCATTTGGACCCATGGCCTGTGAGATAACCTTCCCCTTTATTCTGAACAGGGTGAGGGACCACCAACTATGTCACATGAAGAACAGTAGAAGGAACTGGAGAATTTTATTTGATTGGAAGGAAAATACGGAGGCCACTGAACCACTCTCTTCAGATATCTAACGGATTGCCAGGAGGAAAACAGCACGTTTATTCCATTTGAACTTAGAAGCATAAGAAAGGTGAAGAATCTCTTGTTTTTCATTACCAAGCTTCTAAGAAAAAAAAAATGGTCCACCCACGCCATCTCTATGTAATTTTATCTCATTCACACCTGCGTCCATAGAAATCTGCTTTTCAGTCCCTTTGAGATATTCTCAACAATGCTCTTGCAATTGAATCCAATAGATACTTTCCATTCCTTATCCTCCTCGATCTTCTTTAGCACTGTTGATTGTTGACATCATCCTTCTTGAAATTCTTGTGTCCTTCTGACCCTTGGACCTGCACATTCTCGGTGGATTTTCTACTTGCTTGTTCGCTGCAATTATTTCTTTCAGGGAGACCCCCGCCCCACAAATGCATGGCACACACCCATGTCTCACGTGCTGGTGCTTGTCAGAGCACACTCTGGATATTCTCCCTAAGCAAGTCTTACTGCTTAGCCATAATCTATAGATCTGTGACTCCAAAATCTGTTTCTCCAGTCAGATCTCTCTCCCAAGCACAAATCCATCTAAACAACTGCCTACTATATACGTCACCTTTGTTGACCCATAGGTACTTCAAACTCATTTTATCCAAAAAGGAGCTCATCATCTTTGTACCTCCCCCATAAACTTGTTCCTCTTTTTTATTCTAATCTCAGTGAATGAGATCACAGCTACACAGTTGCCCAGGCCAGAAGTCTGCCTGATTCTCTCTTCTTGCCCAATACTCAGCCATCAGGCATCTAGTCCTATAGCTCTTAATTCCTCAATTATCTACTGAATTCTCTACTTTCCTCCACTGCTATGGCCATGGCCTAAGTTCACCTCTTGTGGATCATTACGGTCTTCTAACTGATCTCTCTCCAGTATTTCCCTCTGAAATTCACGCAGCACATAGCAGAGAGACTAATCTCTCTAAAATACAAATCGGATTGTGTCACTGGCCACTTAACCTTCAATGAATCCTCACTGCACTCCAAATAAAGCAGGAACTCCTGAGCATGGCAGACATGATCTGAACCCCTACTCACCTATAGAGGCTCACACCTCACCAAGTCCCTTCGCTCCCTTTTCTTTTCCATCTTCTTCTCCCATCTTCCCTGCCATGCCCCAGCACTCACAACCTGTGCTTCAGCCATACTCTTCTACCTTTAGACTCGTAAATCCATCAAGCTCCTTCTCGGTTCCTTTACCTGATAACTCCTGTTGACCTTCTTGTCTCAACTTAAAAAGCAGCTTCTTTTTAGGGGGCTTCCCTGACCAATCTTGCCTCCTAACTTACATGTTTCTCCACTGTTTCTCCTTGTAGATTGTGTTTATCCTTATGACAGTACTTATCACACTATATCCCTATCCCTATCCCACTATATCACAGCTATCCCTTAACTCACCTTAGTGAGTTACATTAGTGAGTTACATTACCCTCATTAGTATGTAAAATACCTGATAGGGACAAGTATGCTTGTGTGATACGCTTAGCACCAAGTAGAGGACATAGACAACATTCATTATGTGTTAGCTAAACAAATGAATCTGTAATAGATACCTTTATTCAATGGAGCACCCATGACAGAAAAGCAAAGGAGGTTCAGCTTAGAGAGTCCCTCTTCTCAGATGTGATGGAATCAGACCCGAAAAGAGAAGATTTGAAACCCTTTATTCTGAGCCAGGCTCCAAACTTACCAGTTCCCATAAGCTTCACAGGAATGGCAATTTAGAAATGCAATTTTTCCTATGCTCTCCTGCGACTATGATCTGTTATCAACCAGTTCTTTAGTCATTGCCTGTAATTGGTCTCTCTGAGTAGTTTGTGAGCTCTGTGAGGGAATGAACCATGGCCTCATTTGTCCTCTTAGATGCCCACAGGATACTTAACCCTCTGTGCAGGACAGTGAGGCCAGCCACAGTGGACACCACAGAAGACATCTGCACCACCAGAGACAGAGCAAGGAAAAAGTTGCTTCTGCCTCAAACTACCCTGATGGGTAGGTGACAAATATGACTACCCTTTCTGAGAGCAGGTCTAGGAATGGAAGGAGTAGAGGAGACCTTATCCTGAAACCAAAGGGCAATATTTGGAAACAGGCACTTGAAAGTGGTAGAAGAAGACCAGATAGGGAAGCTTGGTCTTAAAAACAGATATTGCTAATTCTCATCTTGTTGGTCACCATAACTGAAAGACAATCCATGTTTTAATAGTGAAATATACATTGAAGTCCAATGCTGAATGCTAAACAAGACATCAAATAGAACAAAATAATTTAGCTATAAGACAGTGTTAGAGTAATATCATCCGAGGGCAACTTTGACCCAATTCCACTCCTCTTAGGGGAGAATGTTAACACCTGGGATTCAGCTTGTTCTACAAGATGCCAAGAGGATCCAAATAGGTTCAGAGAACACTACACCAAAGAGGGAAAATGCAAGAGAACTAAAGCAGTGCATTATTCTCCCATGCAAATAATGAAGGCCAGCATATAGGTATGGAGAAATGAGAGCAGTTCTGTTTCAGGAAGGACCTTCAGATTCATTGTAAGATGGTTTAAGAAAAGTGGACCGGTCAGAATTCTAATGAATGAAAAGTTTAAAAAAGTTATATCAGCTTGCTGTAGTTAGATCAGAAACAGAGATGAGGAATAATAACATCTGTCACAAAAGGTCTTTTCTTTTTCTATAATTCAGTAAGAAAACAAAATATGTCAGTACCTAAGAGAATGTAATTATATATGCACATAGTAAACTGCATGCCTATAAATAAGTCCAGAATATTAGAAAGTAAGGATAAATGTGTGTTTATGTGTGGTCTCTGCTACATCTACTATTGAAGCGATAAACAACATGACACAGAATAGATAGTAAATGCACTGAGAAAATTAAAATGCTGCTGGTGATAGTCACATTTCCTTGGTTCTAGGATGGTGTATCTCAAGGCTGGCTGACTGGGGAGGAATGCTGTTTGGTTTTGCTCAGCCTTCTGCAAATGTATGATTTCACTCACAAAGCAATCAAGGGGGTGTAGGAACAAGGACCAGGGAAAGATCAATCCAGTCATTAGTAAGTGTCATCGGCAGCGCCATCTTCATATGTTAAGTGCACATATATGTTGTAATAATACCTCCCCACTTCTTTATCTGTGACAATCTGTATGTGGATACCTGTCCTCTTTACTCTATGAGATTGTTCCTGAAGATCAAATGAAAACATTTTGAAAGTCCTTTGCAAATGATGGAGAGGCCTTGGTCTTGCATCTTTTGAAGAGCCATTAGTATATTATCCTAGAAGAAGGAGGAGGCAATAAAATAATATCTGAGCAGGAGCTTTCCCATTCCCTGAAAGATTCCAAGGGGAAAGTGGCTGTGTCCAAAGCCTTTAGGGAAAGCTGACTCCTATCTTGACGAAGGCAAAGCTACTGGCTAGATGCGGGGGATGATAGTGAGGAGACACAGTGTATTTAGACGAGGGATGTGCCAGATCAACTGTTCCAACTAGGCCAGAGGACCAGATAGATAATGAAGCCTACAGGGCCAGAATTTGATGCCGACTCTTGCCAGAGTCATCCGTACACACACTTCCTGTGTCAATTCCTGCCTCTAGAGTATCCCTTCAGAATATCAAATCAGTGAAAGAACATCTGGAGCTTATATAATATGTCCTATTTGTGAATGGAGAAATTCAAGTCAATGGATAAGTGTGACCACTCTTTCAGAACTTCTCTTCTGAGATAAGTATCACCCAATGTGGGTTGGAGCACAGTGTTGCTGGTTGGCAGTATCTCTGTGAAAAACTTCAACTGTGACCCTGCATGGTGTTTAAAGAGATCACTGAACCGTTTGACATTTTCCAAAATATATTTCCTGTTAACCATGAGGGAAGTTATATCTTCCTTTCTTTTTATTTTAATGTAAATTTTTCTTGGTTAACAATGCAATCAATACTGGTTTCTGGAGTAGCTGTATTTCCTTCTTATTGAGCTAGGGCCAGTCTCTAATACCCAGTATTATCCCTGGTTAATATTATTCATCACTTCTTCTCTTGCATCCCACCAAAAGTAGGCAATGTCAGGTTCCAAATGCCACTTATGTTGGACTGTGAAATTCTGTTAAGAAACAGTGATTTTCCCACCAAAGCCTAGCCAATGGATTAAATTATTAGAAAATGCTGAAGAGTAGTTGAAATCAACTCTCCCTTTGGGAGTGATTGGATGTAGGCTGTTCAATGTAGGAGGGAGCTTACTTATGCTAGTTCAGTATCACACCCAGTATAGATGTCTCTAGGACTGTTACTTTGTTTCACTAATAATGGTATGTATCTATAGATTTGATTGCAGGTAAAGAAAGTGGGATTAAGCAGTACATTGTTAGAAGCAGTGCTGAAATATCTGAACAAAGAAAGATATTATTTAAAATATCTTATATCTCTAGGTATATTTTAAATTTATCACACTCTAGTGGCAATGCCAACTCCTTTTCAAAATAGCAATACTGTTTAATTTATAATTTATTTATAATATCTTATATAGTTTAGATAGAATATTATGTAACTGATTTAATAAACATAGTACAAATACAATAGAAAGACAGCCAGGTATATATTTTTTTAAAGACTACAAAATAAGACAGAGCATGAACTAAGCTTTTATATAAATGCAATATGGATATGTATAAAAGTAAGTTTACAAGGATAACTGCAAAAAATTTTAACATTGGTTTTTCTCTAATACCGGGATTAGAGATATTTTCCTTTCATTATATTTTCTAATTTTCTACAATAAAAATATTTGAAAGACGATAAAATGAAAAAGAAGTATTAGCTCTAGCCAAAACATTTGAAAATTTAATGGTTTTTTTAAGCACACACATTTTCATCAAAGGTCTCTTGTTCTTCAGCACCTACCATCAGAGATAAAATAAACTTTGTTTTGTACAGAAAATGCATTAAAATTTCACCCTCATAAATTCCCCAAAAATTAAAGTCAGAAGAAGCCTGAAAATCATATACAGATAAAGACTATTCTCTGTACACAGATAGTCGGGCTCTTGGGCAATGACTTTTGTCTGCCCACTGATATGCAAAGGCTGTATTCAGGAAATAAAATCAGAAGAAACCAAGAGATGGAGAAAGATAGTGTCTCTTATGCAAGTTTTATCACAAGGAGTTATGAAATCGCTATGTGGGCCACAAGTTATGAACCTGTTATGTAAATTCTGTAAGGGAAAAAGGTGGGGTAAACATTTGTCTTAGAGAGGTAAGTCCAATGCACTTCCAATGAACAGATCCTCTGAGAACAAAGCCCTTATTTACAAATGGACTGGACAGAGTAATTTGGAAGATGTTACAGGTTTCTAGCAAAAGGTCACAGCATGGGATGTGGAGTTGGAGAAGAGGCAATAGGCCCTTTGTTTTAAAGAGTGGCCTGGGGAAGCGGCAGGGAGGGGGCCTATTGAGGGGAGCCATTCCACACCAACCTGAACTTGACATAGGTCAGATTCAAAAACATCAGTTTGAAACAAACCAGCATAAAATACTTCCCTTCACAGCTCCTGCATCATGCCAAACAGACTTAGAAGTCATGTTATAACCCATCTTCCTTGAGAAGAGGTCAAGAGAAAATGCCTGGCCAAGGGAATCCACCCAAAACACAACCCTAAATTTCCTTCACACCTGCTAACTCTTCAATGATTCTTTGTGCTTCTCTCTGAAATACATCCCCTCTCTTAGCAGAAATGACTTCACTTATGTGGTATTGAACAGGTTCTTATTTTCTTTTTCTTTTTATGCTTTTTATTCTCCCCCCAACTTTTGTAAACCTTTTGTTTTTGTTTGTTTTCAGTTGTTAAGCTTCAGCCCTGTTTGGGAGCTGGGCCAATCAGTTAGGAGTGGCTAAGTTACACAACTTAGCTTCCTCTCCTGGAGCCTGGAAGACATCTTTGCTTTTGATTTAAGTGCAGCTTTGTGGGGGATGTGTCAAAATCACTGACCCACAACTCAAAAGCACAAATATTTGGGGACTTAATTAAACCAACTTTTCCACAAGACAATAGACAAGGAACAGTGAAGACATAAATAGATTCATTTCATGCAATCAATTCCTGTATCAGGAAATAGACTGCCACAGTAGAGAAATCTTTGGAGTCAGACAGGCTTGGGCTTCAATCCAGACCCCACAACTTACCAGCTACCTGAGGTTAGGTAGCAATTTAAAAATCCTCCGCTTCCATTTTCTCAAATGTGAAGTAGATCCAATATTTACCTTGCAGGACAGTATAGGAATGAGCGGAACTAATGGTCTAAAGATCTAGCAAAGTACCTAAACTATCATAGAGTCTTAAAACTGAGTTTACAGTTTTCCAGGAAAAGGAAGCTAGAAGTCTAATGATCAATTGAATCTATGTTAAAGACACTTGAACGTTTGAGATCAGAGCATGTAGTAACTAGTGATGATGGGGAAAGTCTTGCAGGCTTTTCATACAAACCTCAGATTTGTAACTCATTGAGACCATTGACTCAGATGTGCGTCATCTCTTCTCTCTGGGCACTGTCTTTTTCACATGTAGAGGAGGGGACTGAACTATGTGCCCCCCACATTTCCTTCTGTTCTGCTAGTCTAGGACTCCACAACAGGCCTGGTTTGGAGCCCCCATTCTAAATTGAAGTGGAAAGCTAAGAGGCCATTTTCAAAGCAAATACCAAAAATAACAAGGTGGAATATATTTATTTTTATCATCTTCATCTCAGTACAAATCAAAATGTTCTAGTCCTCAGTTATATATTCATAAAGAATCACATCTTTAAGAACACCAGGGATAAGAAATCAACAGGAAGAACAAGTTACTAGTTTGTTCTGGTTTTGGTTTTTAATTCAACAAGCCAAAAATGCCAAATGGTGGGAACTTCTTGCCTGGTGTCATTAGCTGTTCCTTCCAACCAGTGAGGGTAGCACTTTGGAGAGGATGCCCTTCCTAGCCATTCATCCTGCCTACCTGCCCCATTCAAGGTCAAGTTCTTCTCCCACCCCAACCAACCACAATTTTGAGGGTCATGGCCTCCTTTTCGCTCTCTGAAATGACCTAGCCATAACTTCCTGGACACTTCACATAGTAGAAGCTTCCATTGAGAGGATTTAACCTTAGAATTAAGAATTTCATCTTTTTCAACTGGCTATACAACTACAATTCAAAGGTGAATCAAAACTAGATCGTCTTGTATGAAGTTGAGAGTCTCATGGAAGGGGTAATGATTTAAGCATCAATTGTAAATTAGATAGGTTTAAAATTAAAGGTATTCATTGTGTCAACTATGTATACACACCCCTAGTGGAATATAATGGAATCATTAGAAATCATATTTTAAGACAGTTACATGACAGACAAAAATTCACACAATAATTTTAAGTAAAAAAGCAGAGTCCAAAGCTACACATAACCTGTGGTTTTATTTTTAAAGCCTGAAGTATATATAAGTAAGCACAGAAAAGTCCTAGAAACTAACATATGGAAGTATTAAAGTGAGCTTCTCTCTAGGAGGGGGAGTTTGTAAAAGATGTCACAGCATAAGCCTGTAGTCAAATATTAATTGACATGAAAAGATATATTATTATGAAACAGAAATGGAGATTAAAAATATTATATTAAAAATCACCCACACATGTATTAGAAACACAGGCACCAAAATGTTATGAATGATTTTCTCTGCATGACTGGCATATAGATAATTTTTACTTTCTTTTTTACATTTTTCTAAATTTTCTAATTTTTTTTGCATTAAATATATTATACTTATGATTGAAGCCTCCAAAAATGTGAAAAATAATGTTTCAAGGATGTGTACCAAATGAATATAAGTCAGAGTCCTGGGGGTATGAGCACAAAAGGAATTGATTGAAATATAAGAATAAAGATCTAAGACCTCAGAAAATAGGTGGGGAAAGAGGCAATCATACAAGAAACCTTATCAAAGGTAGTGGTAACACAAGGAGCTTGGAAGGGCTCCATCCTAATTAGAAATCATTCCACCTGTGGGCAATGGAAATACACTTGCTTTTTTTTTTAAGATTTTTATTTATTTATTTATTTCACAGAGGGAGAGAGATCACAAGGGGGCAGAGAGGCAGGCAGAGAGAGAGAGGGGGAAGCAGGCTCCCTGCTGAGAAGTGAGCCCAGTGCAGGACTGGATCCCAGGACCCTGAGATCATGACCTGAGCCAAAAGCAGAGGCTTTAACCCACTGAGCCACCCAGGCGCCCAATACACTTGCTTTTCACGTCACTCTAATAGCTCCGCCCCACCTCCTCAAGGCAGTTTTCTCTAGCTATCTCAACTCACTTGAGACAGATGGGTCTTCTCAACAAGATGAAGCATTACCTGCCCCATAAGGCAAGAGCCCTTCCGTTCAGAGACACTAGAGATTCCTCTAGGTCAGAAACCATCCTTTGTGCTGCTTTGTATTCCACCCCAGTATCAACGCACAGTGTTCCCAAAAGAAGGATGCTTACTAAATGTTTACTAGATACACAGCATGGGGTGTGGCAGAGGACCAGGGTAGAGTACCGAGGGGAACCCTAGGGTAATCCACCTAGCACTACCAACCACAGCACGTAAGGCTTCCATGACAATGATTTGAAGAGATTTTTATTACTTGACAATGAGGGAAACAGTGGTAACACAGGCAAAGAACTCCTGTGTTGATAGATATTCATTTATAGGGATTGATATTGATGACCATTTGGACCCATTTAACATGTCCTAATACATTGTAGGTCATACATAAAAGCAAAAGGAAAAGGAATCTCCCCCTAAATCTACTATGCAGAGAAAATGAAAATAAATTTCCATGTGTATCTTTTAAGATTTCTATTTATATCTGTAGATAATATCATTTTTACCTCCAAAATGAAATTATGCTGTAAATATTGTTTTAAAAGCTGCCTTCAGATATTGATACTTCAGATATTGAGTCATATATTGTGCATACACTTAATATACTGAATATTATACTGTGTGCCAAACACTTGGCTTTAACTGCACTGGCTGATTTCAAACTCACCATAGCCCTGTGGTCCAGGTATTAGAGTTACCCTCATTTTACAAATTAGGACACTGAAACTCAGAAAAGTTGAGGAATTTGCTCAGGGTCATGCAGTTAGTGATAAGAGCTCTAGGTTGATCAAAGTTCTCTCAAACCTCAAGGCTCTGTTTTCCATCAGTGCACTAAACAACTCGGCTGATAAATAATCTCCTAGAGTAGCATATTAGTGGCCATAAAAGCTCTGTTATGCAATCGTCTCTATTTATTTAATTCACCCCCTATTGTTTCTTATTCATGTTACTGCTTTTTTACTTTGCTTTTTTAATGACTATACCCTGAAGATGCTTACAGGTAAAGCTTTTCAAGAGCCTTACTTTTTCCCTCAGTATAAATTGCAGCAATGGAAATGCTGGGTCAAAGAGTTTGTAGATTTCAGGTGTTTGATAGATATGGCCAAGTTACCCCTCCCAGAAATGCTGTAGAATTTAAGTCTCTGTAGAATATGAAGCCCACTTATATGTGAAAACTAAAAAAAGAGAGAGAAAGAAATCAATCAACCAATCAATCTAAAACTAAAACAAAAAACCAAGGTCATAGATAGAGCCTGGTAATGGCCAGAGGTAGAGATTGAGGGGTGGACAAAATGGTGGAAGGGATCAAAAAGTACAGATTTCCAGTTATAAAATAAATAAGTCTTGGGGATATAATATACAACATGGTGACTACAGTTAATAATATTGTGTTGCATATTTGAAAGGTGCTGAGAGAGTAGAAATTAAAAGTTCTCAACACAAGGAAAAAAAACTCTTGTAATGATGTATGGTGATAGACGTTAACTAGATGCATTATGGGGATCGTTTCGCAACATATGCAAGTGTTGAATCATTACACTGTGCACATGAAACTAATATAATGTTATATGTCAATTATACTTCAATAAAAAATAACAAAAAATATATAGCCAGTTTTCCTGCATGTCAGGAGAAAATTTTATAATTTTAAAAAATACATGTTTTGCAATTAAATGAGTCCAGTATTTGCTTTAACTTGCAATGCTTTTTTAAGTTATGAGATTGAAAAGTTATGTGAGTGTGTTTGGACAGTTTTAATAGCTTCATTTTTTTTTTTTTGGTCTTACTGATCCACAATAGTTCTGCATTTTATTAAATGCATGAACAATTAAATGTTCATAACGTCAACAGCTCTTAATGATTATACTAATACTACTGAAAGTTACAGGTGTGTGTAATGATGGTATAAAATTTTCAAAATAGGCTTATTGGTTATATAGGCTTAGGTATCTCTGACTAAAGAGTATAATGAACCACACCAGTTGGCTTCCAAAGTTTTAAGTTTGATTTGCTTAACTTATTAACTCTTCATATAAAAATATCTTGAACTTGGGAACTCTACGTTTTTTCTCTGTGTGACATAGATTAATCTCCATAGTGCAACTCTACATGGTACAAAAATGCTTCATTTAATTTACTAATTCAAACACATTTTGGGGAACCATTTCTGTGCCACGCATGGTGCTGTAGAAGACCGAGAAATGGAGAATAGAAGAAAACCTGCGAATACAATTTCTGCCCTTACAGAGTAAATTATCTATAAAAGAATCAGATCTGCCAAAAGATAATTATAAGATGACTGGATAAAGACCTAGATAGTAATCTGCTCAAAGTGCAAAGAAGCATTCTAGGGGCAGTGCAGAGTCATGCTGAGCTGTCTGGATATATATGGAAATAAGAGCTCTTACACAGGCAAAACACCAAACAGATGTGTGTTTTTCAGGGCTGGGTCAAATAATGTAGGTTTCAATGTATCCTTGCTTACAGAGTAGTAATATCCAGCTGGGACCCACGTAGGGTTGAAGACCCAGAAATGTGTGGTTGGAGCTCCATGTATACAGAAGGAACTTTAATCATGTATGGCCTTCAAGTAGAAAGAAAGCAGCAGACTCCGTTAAGGATATATTGCATATAGCATTCTCAAAAAAAAGGGGTGGATTAAAAAAATTGCATTCTTATGCTCCAGCATGGAGATGGTTCAACATGAAGTCCTGTGTTGATCATCCTTGGAAGACTCTTTCCAAATACGATAGGTTTTCATTGATGAAGATGCTGAGTTCCCTCCCAGGGCCCCACACATCCTATATCTGGTGTAACAGCACTTATAGTTCAGGAAGCGCTGCTGTGAAGTCCAGATTCCCTGGGCTGTATGAAAGGGGCTTAAACAGTGACAAAGTCAAAGTTTTGTAAAGCTTTATAGAACAGAAAGCTTTATAGAATGTTGTAAGTCTCTACATGACCTCCAAAATTATCTGTGTAGTATGAGGCTGTGGCAAAGAAGAGAACAATGAATTTGATTTTGAGAGCCCAGATTTGAGTCCTATCTCTTCTTAGATTGCTGTGAGGTTTGGGGCAGATGACTTCAACCCCCTGAGCCTTATTTTCCTTCCCTGAAAAAAGGTAAGATGATTACCCTTCCCAAGACTACTTCACAGAGGTAGAAAAAAGAAAATGCTTTATGTGTATCAATCAGTTTACAAGCTCTATAAAAGTACACTTCTATCATTTCCTTCCATCTTAAAGGTGCAAAACACCTCCTCCTGTCCCCTTCCACTTTGTGTCCATTTTCTCTGGGTCCTTCTATAAATGAGCTCCTTGGAAAGAACATCTGTATTCATCAGCTCCAATTCTTCTTATCCCATTTTCCCCTGATCCTACAAAGCCATACTGCTTGTTGTGTATTCAGATCTTTGACCTCATCTCCCTCCACTTCTCAGTAGCACCGGTGCCATGTGACCACCCTCTTCTTTCCCAGAAAGCTTCTGCACTTGGATCCCAGAAGGCATGGCGCTCACCTAGTGTGGGCCACCACTCCAGCTGCTCCTTCTCCTTCTGTTTCCTTGGTTCCCATGGAACCAGAAAGAAGTAGTGGGTGATGGGAGTGGAAGGAGTGGTCTGCTCCAGGGTACAGATGGTAAAGGGACACACTGTCTATAGAAAATGCCAGTGAAAATACTTTTCATTATTACCATGGGCTGAGGATTCTAAACAATTTCAGTGAAGGAAATCTCCTCTCTATTGCTGTAGAACTGCCCCCACCACTCTCTTTTCCCTTTGGTACACTGTTGACCGGGTTTTCCTTACCTCTCTAACCCAAAACTTTGCAGTATCCAAGTCAGCCCTTCATTCTCTCATTTTACATTTTTTGGTCTATAATAGCTCCTTTGATAATCTCATTTGATTTCATTGCTGTAAATATCAGGTATATCTTGATGACTCTCACTTTTTATCTTCAGCTGAGATATCCTCATTGAATCTCAGGTTTGCATATGAACTCACAAATCCACACCTGTAACTTACTTAACCTGTCTAAAGTAGTCTAGTGTTCCCTCAAAACTCGTCCCTTCCATGGTCTTCTCCATGTCAGATAGAAGGCCACTGCTTTCTACCAGTTACTCAGCAAAAGCCTTGGAGTCATCCTTGGCTCATTCCTCTCTCATTATTCGCCATTCAATCCATCTCAACCACAAGATTCAAACACATGTCCTCATCTCCACCACTACCAACTTGTCCAAGCTTCCACATCACTCATCTGGTTTATAACAGTAACTCCTTTATGAATCTCCTGTTTCTGTCTGCCTTCTCCCTATTCCACTCTCATCTATTCTCAACACACAGACCAAGGACTCCTTTTGAAATATAAGTTAGACCATGTCATTCTTCCGTCCAAAATCTGCAAATGGCTCTCATTTTACTCAGAGTGAAAGTCAAAGTCCTTATTATGTCTTTTGGACCTGCATTATCACTGTCCTCTTCCCCCCCACACCATCA
The DNA here is from genome assembly GCA_002007465.1 of Ailurus styani. NCBI lineage: Eukaryota > Metazoa > Chordata > Mammalia > Carnivora > Ailuridae > Ailurus > Ailurus styani. The sequence continues at coordinate 28,945 of LNAC01000576.1, forward strand.
TCTTTCTAGCTTTATTTCTAAGGGTTCTTCTGCTCAGCCTTCTCTATGCAATATTCGTTAAAGGGGCCAGGCAGATATGCTCCCGTTTGGACACTTTTGCCCTTGCTGCTCTAGATGTCTGGAACACTATTTTCCCAAATATTTACATGGCTCACTCCCTAGTATCATTAGGATCTTTACTCAAATAACAACTTATTTCTCCCCAAGCACCCTCTCCAAAATCTCAACTCTCCAAGACTTCTTATATCTTTCCCTATTTTTTTCTCTATATCTCACATATTGTATATTTTACTAATTGATTTTTTTTCCATCTGTCTCATTAGACATGGAAGCTACTTGGGGACAGAGATTATTTCTTTTTGTTCATTACAGAGGTTTTCCCAAACCCATACTCCCAAACCCATACTTAGAACCCATACTCAATAGTTTTGAATGAATGAAACTGGAAGTGATGTTTGTATTGAACAGATATTCAATAAATAGCTTTAAATGAATTGATCTTGTTCACATACCTCATTTTACTCTGTGCCACATCACCTGTGTACTTCCCTTGAAGCACAGCCCTTTGAGATGTGGGTACAGTGCTGAACCAATCTTACACACAAGTATGTGCATGAAAATTAGAACAGTTTGGTTAATTACACAAATACTTTTTGGTATGTGTGGAAACGTTCTGGTGACTGGTGGAATCCTTTACAAGACCAGAACCTTCTCTTCAGCCCATCCGGAATGCTGTAAACCACAGTGAAGCCTTCAAATATTTGTGGAATTCTCCAGCAGTGTTTTAAGAGAAGAGCTGAGGGCTAGGACATCCAAAAACCTTCTATAACTACTCCTTGGAGGAAGGGGAGTGACTGTTTTCCAGACCAAAGGAAAAAGCTTATCAACTAAAAATAATGTTCTACATCCCACAAGAACTTATGCACATCACTTTTGTAACTTCCAGATAACCCAGAGGAATAAATGAGCTCCAAGAAAAAAAAAAAGGAAAAATCTTAACCATGTTTCCCCCCCAATATTCCTTACAAGTTGCTGAACATATTTTAAAAAAATACTTCCATCCATCTCTGTAATTCTTCTGTATATGACCACTTTGCCTCCCTCCCTAAGCATCTGATAACTGTCTACCGTGTTTAGAAGTGTTCGGTTCTGTTTTTTTCCTCTTAATTTTTTTTTTGAATAACTTAAAGCTAAACTTAGTAGTACTACAAACATGTTCTGTCACTGCCAGGTTATGGACTTGGGTAGCCATGAACTTGGATTAAATGTCAGGTCAATAGTTGTAACGCTTCTTGAATTCACCATGTTGTGCCTCCTCTGAAGCCCTTAGCCTGTCACTCAGCACCCAAGATCTGGTACAGACCCACATTTCTAGCCTCAGTCCCCCTCTGTGCCACTGGCCCTATATGTAGCCACAACAAATTCTCTCTCTCTCTCTCTCTCTCTCTCTCTCTCTCTCTCTCTCTCTCTCTCGTACACTTCAGATAGTATTGAATGAGTTTGTTTAAATTCTTCTTTTGCTAGAAACTCTTCCCACCTCTATCTGTCCAAAGCCCAGGTTAAATACCATTTCTTCCTTACAGCCATCCTAGTGGCAACCTACATAGTTTCCATGAATATCTCTTTACTCAGCAAAACCAACAACATTGGCTTTCTTCTTCTTGCAGCATTTATCATATTTTATCCTGTGTTGTGGTTATTTGTGTGCACATTTTCAATACTAGTGAGCCCCTTTGGGGAAGCATCATTGGTCTTCATCCCTAAATCCCCCAGCTTAGGTTGATGTACACTATAAGTGATCAAGAAGGGATTATTTTATTAGTGAATGGATTACAGAAAACATATAATTGGGCTAGTTTCTAGAATTTCAGCGATTTGTTCTGTATTCTTTGGGAATATGGAGCATTGTGTTATATTCTATGTGCTATCACACATCATAATTTCTTTTCTTATTCTTGTGACATTGATCTATTGGGTAAAGAGTATTACCCTGAGCTTGTCAATTTTTCTCTTGCAGGCATCCAGAGATTAAGCTGCAACTGTGTCAGGTAGCTGAATACTTAAGCTTTCAAGTCACTGAGCTTTGACATTCGGCTTAATATCCTGGGTTGGTATCAGGGCCAATGGCATATTCTGCTGAAGTCATCATTTCTCTTCCTACCTCGCAAATAATAAGAGGTTAGGACCAAAGAATTAATTTCACCTCCTCCCTGGTGAGATTGATCTGTGGCCTGGCCTATCATCATGTGGAACTAGGTTTCCCCTGAAACATAGAATGATTTAAGCCCAGGACAGATTAGAAGAGACCAGCATTGACAAATTTTCATTGGTTACATGGTAACCAAAATCAGGTCCCAGAGATATGTGAATGACTGGGGAATACATGCTCTGTCTACAAGAAGTACATGCTGCCCAGACCCAGCCGATATGTTTTCCATTGTGGGTATTTGGACCCACTATAACCAGATAGTCTGATCTTCCTGAAAATTGATATATCTGAGCTTTTACAAGAAATTCCCTGGATGTTAAATACTTGCAACTGGTTCCATTTTGTTTACTACCGAATCACAAACAAAACACATCTGAATGCTGGACTCACCTGTGGCCGCTGGTCTGCAGCTCCTGCATTAAAGGAATTCTAGAGCTCAACCCTGCCAGTGGATTCCACGATTCTGAATTCAAGTTCAAGCAACATGACAACCAGTTAAACTGGGTGACACCTCTTTCGAAGGCTCCCAAAAGGTACAAAGATCCAGATTGGCTGAACAAAGAGAAGATGCTGCCAGTGCTTATGCATCTCCTAACCCTACACGGAAGAAGAAGTTCCAGAATTTGGTTGAAACAAATATTGCACAAGAACCAAGCTAATAAGGAAAGAGTCTTCTCTAGAAAACTCCCCTACTCTCTGCGTGGTATGCTATTTCCATAGAATGCTAAGAAAAGGCTGAAGTGCTGTAAAATGTTTCATTGAAAGGAATCTTAAAGGACCTCTGGGTCCAAACCCGCAAATGACACAGCTCCTACCTCTGCTGAGGGATCCGGCACTACTCACTATGCATCGTGGGCAGTGAAAGAGTAGGAATGTGTGTTTGACTGACAGCTTTAACGGTCGCTGGCCTCGTGGCCTTGTGCACATCATGTCATCTTTCTGGGCTTCAGTTTCTCCATTTTGAATAAGGTAATTGATTAAATGACTTCTTCAAGATGCTTACACCCAGACACTAAGAATATACAGAAGTCTGCCAACGGCAGTGTAGCATGGCAACCCACTGCGTTGTGGTGGGCTCATGGGGATGAATATTAGCACTGTCACAACAAACTCAAACACACACACACACACACACACACACACACACACACACACACTCACACACTTACACAAACTATTTCCTTCTACAACTAAGAATGATACAACCTTTTGAGCATGAAGGGAAAATGATAGCTAAAATTAGCATCTTAAAAAATAAACTACATAATCACTGAAGATGAGATTTTCTTAAAACTATAGAACAATGAGATATAATGATAGCTGTCATAAGAGAGGAAATTGCAGGAGTCAATTTGAAAAGGATTTCGGGGGTGTTCCCTCCCCCCTCATTGAGATTTGCTTTTCCACATACCACAGGAAGATGGAAAAGCTAAATATTTCCCCAGGGCTTTTGTGAGCTGTGCCTCATAAGGCTCCTGCTGACATTGGGAGAGTGTCATCCAGCCTCAGATGCAAGCCTTCGCATACAGAGAGTGAGAGCATGTTTCGGGCTCCACAGAGCCATTTTCCCACATTTGCATATCACTTTTCAGTTTGCAAGGCCTCCTTATATACATATTCTCATTTTTTCTCTAGAAATAGCCCTATCTGATGGAGACCATATATCATTATAAAATCTGTCTCAGATGAGTTCAAAAATATCCCTCCCAACCTGCCTGTAAGGAAATAACACCTTTTGTTTCTCATTTGACAGTTCAGGAAGCCCTTTCACTCTTCATGGCTTTTTGAGATAAGGAATGACCTGCTGGGTGGTACAGAAGAGGAAGAGAGAAGGAGGAATCAAGTCTAATCTTGGCCTTAGCCTGCTGATCATCCTGGAACAAATCACTTCAATTCACCAAGCCTCTGTTCACTAAGCCATTGAATAGAGAAAATTATACCTATCCTACTGCTTTTATAAAGCAGTTGAGATCAAAATCAATATATAGATAAGTATGTCAAGTAATTTTATAGGCTGAAAAATGCTGGTCTACAGACCTCATCAATCCCGGGCAGTAAGGATGAAGGGAGGACTTTCCTGTGGTCGAGGTGAACTACAAATCTAGACAGAACAGCCGGTCAGTGGTGGAAGTGACCAGAAAGCCAGGCTAAGGGCCAGGAGCACTTGACACAAAGAAACCCCATCTTTTTGCAGAACCAGAGACAAACCACTTGGTCTTACCTGACGAGGCTGTGGCTAATCCTCAAGGCTCTTCTTTCTCCTCCTGGATGAGGGGTTCCAGAGCACAGAGAGTTGTTGGCTCAGCTGAAGCCCAAAGCAAGGGTGTCCTTGTGTTGTCACCCCCTCAGTCTGAACCCTGCCTCACCGAGTGGGCTGGGAGTTATGTGCTCGATCTCCAACAATGGTCAAATGAAAGGACTGAGGATGTTTATAGGGTGGAACTCAACCTGTCAAGGACAGGTTTGTGGGTGAGGCCTTTCTCGTTCTAGTGACACACCTCTCTCTCCTCCTCTTCTTCAAGATGACCTGGATTTTCCTGCCAACTTCCTCTCTGATTGAAATCTTCTCATGGGGTGAGCGGGGACAGACTCCTGTCCATTCCCCGGCATCATCTTCGTGCTCCCTATTAGCTGTAAGGAAGCTTAAGCCTGAAGCTTTTGTTCCTATTGTTAGTATTCTCTTACGATGACTTGATTTCTTGGCTATTTGGGATTTCGAGCATCATCCCGTCTTTTGCATCAGAGATATAGAGGACATACAGAGCAGTCTATCTCCGTGAGAACACAGACACATGTGGATGCACAATCTCTGGTCAGTATTTCTTCTAGAGTGTTTGCCACATTCATGGTTCACAGTTTTCTGTTCAAGTGCATGTCCCTCTTAGACTGTGAGCCCTGGAGGGTAATGATCACATCTTATTCTCTCGTACATTCCCCAAAATGTCCAGCACATAGCAAGGACTAAGTAAATACATATTGAATGAATGATGATCAAAGAATATCTGCTTAATGAATCCTAATCTGCCATCGAATGGCTTTGCAACCTACAGGAGAGAACCACCAGCCCTTGAGCTGATATTTTTGGTCATCTGTAAATTGGGGTATCATTCCACCTTCAGAGATGTTGCATTTGGAAGGATAAGCATAAGAAATGAACCTAGGGTAAGAGTTGACACAGTAACCACTGCTAGAAAGTATAACTGAATCAAAATGAATTTATCTTGAAACCCAAATAAGACTTTTCTACATAGAGAGTCAGTATATAAAGTATGAGCAGTGAAAAGACATCACATGTCCGCCAGTCTTCTCACATGACTCCATAATGTCGAGGACATAATCAATTCATGTCTTCATTCAGTGAGTAGTTAAATGAGCAACCCCTTTGGCCATTCTCAGTTCTCAATGTACACAAGGACAGAAAAATGAACCAGACACAGTCCCTGGCATGGAGATGCAGGAAAATAAAACATGTAGAAAGTGATGAGCGCCTGAGCACCACGGATAGGATCAGAACCACTGCTGAGGGAAACCCCAAAGAGGGAGAAATCCAGGGAGGCTTCAACGGGGGAGGAGATAGCATTAGCCTGGGATGGTAGGAAGAGTTGGCATTCGACAAGTGCAGATGCTGAAGTTAACAGTGAGATGGACTGAACCACTATCCCCTCATCTACCTGATTTAAGCCCTCCTTACTCAGACCCCAGGATGAAAAGAGGGTTTCACGTAAGCAGTATCTAGGTCACTCCACTTCTACACCACAAAACTACAGGGCCAAGAGAAGTGATTGCGAGATAAATACTATTTCCACTCAGCCACGGGTGTCTTTTTGGTACTTGGCTGGGGGCAGACGGGAAAGTGGCTAAGAGGTGCAGGATCCCAGCCTGGGACCATGCCATGCATTGTTGCTTTAAAGGTCAAGAGATTCTGAAAAGTCATCTATGTCCACGGGGCAGCTAAGGATCACCAGGCTTTGAGTGGCCACAGGATGCTTCTCCCAGGCCATGCTGTGCTCCTGCCACCAGCAGCCTACAGTAATGGGGGGCTGCAACTCTGTAGCTGAGGGGGGGTGGGCACAGCCACTGAAGAACGTCCCACAGAAAACCTAGGCTCTGGGTCCTTGTCACCACTCCCTGGAATCAACTGGCAAGTAGCTATACCCTTTCCAGGCCTCAGCTGGCTCTTCTGTGCAGTGGGAGTTCTAACACAGACCGCCACCCGCCTGCCCAGTCTGTCAGGGAGATCAGGAGATTCGGAGGTGAGATGAGCTCTGTCAGTGCTAAGTCCCGGTGTGCATATGCGGCGCTGTCATGATGGGACTTATGATGACATGCAGGATTCGCCTCACGTCTCCTGGCTTCAGGGATAGCGAAGGCTGTTTACAGGTGTCCTGGTGGCTGATGCGTCCCACCGCCAAGGAACCAAGAGTCACAGAACCATTTTACTACATAAGCACTTAGCCATCATTTCTCTTGGTGTCTGGTCCCTTCTCTCTCTTCTGTGACGGCCTTTGCAGTTCCCTCTCTGCTTTAATCCTGCTGTCACTGCTGCGATCTGGGTTAGGAAACACGGGTTTATTAGACTTCCTCTCCTGCCATTTTGCAGCTGGAGCAGGGTGTTCCTGATGGCCCCTAGCTGCCCTCTCCCTGACCTCGACAGAGCTGCTCCCTTACAGCCCTATCTGGGGCAGCAGATGTGTGGGAGAAAGCCCAGGTCAGCACGGATCCTCACCAGGTCCAAACCACAACCACCACCAGCCCAGGGCTTCCCCCCATGCTGACAAGGACTGACACACACACACACACATACACCCCAGAGGGTAAATGGGCTGCGTCTGTAGCAATCCCACATCCCTGCTCCCCAGCCCTGCCTCCTCCCCAGGAATCTTTTGCTAAAGAGAAGCACAGGGATGATGAACAGACACTAGCAGACACTGCTGTTGCGGCCAATAGGAACCCGCAGGCAGGTTAGCTTCTGAGAAATGTAGGCAGCATGAATTTCACCTTCTCTTGAGTCCCACAGCACACAGCAGGCCTCACCAGCGTTATACTCTACTGTGGTTAGTCTTCTCCCCCGATCGGTGTCTGTCTGCTCTCTTTAAAGGGAGGGGCCGAGTCTTAAACACTCTTTTTGGGATCTAGTACAGGACAATGGCAATAGAGGTGCTCAAGAGATGTTGGGTGGAGGGAAGGGTGGATGGACAGACGGATGGATGGACGGAAAGATAGATGGACAGACGGACGGACAAATGCACAGGTGTATGAACTGCTCTGCTCCCCTGTGTGGCCCGACGGGGCCTGGCCACCGGGGAAACGACAAACAGGAGGAGAAGCATGACGCTCCCCTGTGATTTTGACAGGGGACTAAATTCAGCCCAAAGCATCTTTCTTCCTCTCTCTATTTACTCTGGACAATCTGTCCCTTATCAGATGAGCTCAAGGCTGGTTGGAAATATGCGTATTTTATTTGACAATATCTTCTTCTTCCAGTTTTGTTTTGCCGCACAGACATTTGTCTGTTTTGCTGTATGTTGTGTATCAGATAGGACTCAGACAAACTGCTCTGGCTTTCTAAACTGTTTTGTTTTCTCCATTCAGTTATCATCGATCTCATTTCCCTTCCTGCATCTCACTCTTGTTCCCAAATTCCAATTTCACCCACAGTGAGAGAGAATGATTTCATGGATACCCAGCTCTATCAAGGGCTACAGAGGGCACCAAAGTTACAAGGCTCAAGACCCGGTCCCCAGGCACCATCAACAAGAAACACGACCTTGCATGAATCACCTTTCCTAGCTTCACCGGCTTCTTTGCAAAATAAAGTCTTCTCTTCACTGCCGCGGTATCTACGTGGAGAAGCTTGAAACTCTCTGGCCACCAAGCTTCACTAACACTCGTGCCATTTTTCACATTCGGTGAAGCTGGGGAAATTTCTCATCATTTTTAGCTTTAGTTCAAGGCAATGGCTTGGTGTCTATTGGCTTAATGAAGCCCCCCCTGCAACTCTCACCTCTAGATCCCCATCCCACTCCCAGATGCAACCCACCCAGGGTGGCTTCCTGGGCAAACAGCCCATGCAGGAGCCCAGAGCCCTGTAGATAAAAGGCCCCATGGCTGGTTGGGTTCAGCTTTCACCATGTTGAAATTCTTAATTTTTGGACAAGGGGTCTGCATTTTCATTTTGTACTGAGGCTTGTAAACAGTGTGGCCTGATCTCCCAAAGAAATATAAAAGGAAAAGCATCGGAAGAGGAGAACAACGGAGCAGCCTTGCCAGCCACTGATGGAGGAGTGAAGGGTTCCCCATGTGGCAGAGCCCGGCCAGGGAACACCCTTCACTGTAAATATTTAACCAAAGAAAAGACACGATGGGAGAACACGAAACTTGCCACAGGCCCCACCCCTATCAAGCGTCCCCATCGTGGGTGGATTGGGGGCGTGACTCATGCCCAAGGTGTGGCTCGTCATTCCTGTAAGCACACGGGGTTCCTCCCTGCTCATGGGGCTCAGGAGGAAGTGTGGGTTGCCCTGGAGTGAACGTGGAAACCATCCGGTCACCTCCTGACATCACAGAGCTAGACACGGTTGCAGAGCAGACCTCAGGCAGCTGTCACAGGCCACCCTTTATTAGGGAAACAATCTGCTCCAGGTTCGAGAACAGACTGACCCACATTCACACTGGGAGTCCATTTCCCGTGTTGCTCTCAGCATTAATTTCCTTTTGACTGACTTCTCTTTTCTATCTGTTTGGGATCCACAAGCCAGAACCTTCTCTGTCACACCGGTAACATAATCCTACCCCTGGTGCTATGACCAGCAGGTTCCAACGCTCAACATATAAACATCAAATTAAATTAAATGGAGGATGAGCCTGGTATTTTAAATCTGCCATACAATTAAACTATTACCACTGGCTCTTCTCTCCTACCCAAATGTCTTCTAACAGCCCGAGTCAGTTCACATGTCTCAGTAGAGATGAAATCAAAGGAGGATTGAAAACGTGACAAAACTTAAACATGTAAATAAAGAGCCTATCATGAATGGCATGCAAGTAAGACAAGGTTTTGAAAGTTGGAGACTCCAGCACCCAAGGGCACCTGGGCTTAGTCGGTTAAGCATCTGCCTTTGCCTCAGATTATGATCCCAGGGTCCTGGGATCGAGCCCCATGTCAGGCTCCCCGCTCAACAGAGAGTCTGCTTCTCCCTCTGCCCTTCTCCATACCACTCATGATCTCTCTCTCTCTCTCTCTCTCTCTCTCTCAAATAAATAAATAACATGTTAAAAAAAGAAGAAACATCGAGACTCCAAGGGAAGCCTGAAGGGTACTAGTTCGGATGAAAGGAATGACATAGACATGCCTGTCTATGTATGGAGAGTCACTTCTGAGTGCTGGTTCACTAATGTCCTGGGTGGACTTGGGCAAGCATACACTTGGGAAAGTTTCCCTCTCTGGACTTGCGCTTTCTGCCCAACAACACAAGGAGCACTGGACATGCTCAGAGTGAGGGCTCTTCCAGGATCGGCCTTCGGTGCTTCTAAGAACCAAACTGCTATCTTCATTTCAGTGTCATGACTTAGGAACTTATTTTCAGAGTAAGATTATACTCTATGACCTAAGTTGGAAATAATGAAAGCAACAAAATAATGCAGTTCAAAAGTTGAGTGCTGACCACAGGAGGGGACCCAGAGAGGAAGCTGCTAGAGAATTCTTCTGATGCCAGGGTTACAACTCAGCTGATGGAGACACATCAGGATGGGGGTACCCCTGGTATCCCGGGAGGGGTCCTGGAGCCGTGGGGCCCTCACTCCCAATGATGCAATTTACACGGAGCCCTGCCCCCAAGCACAGTTGCTGGAAAAGTCGCCCTGCTCTGATGGGATGTGTGAGAATGAGGGGGAAGGAGGGCTGGAGACCAAGACCATATTATTGAGGGTCTGGAATTCTAGGCCAGGAAGCTTATACTTTATTTTCATCATTATTATGTGTTGAGGACTCTGTTAGGGATTTTGTCTTGACATTTGATGAGTTCCTGTGGGCTGTGACCAGAATGCAAGCAGACAGCTTCAGATGTTGCCCAGATCACATGCGGAAGGGCCTGTCTCAGTCCCTGCCGGAGCCACGCTCCTGCAGCATAAGGAACTTTGCACACAGGGAACGTTCTGTGACCATCTGAACCAAAGCCAGCCCTGCCGTTTGGGCTTCATGACTCCAGTCTCAGCGCGGACCTTTAGGCCACGGCGTCCTTTAGTGCAAGGCCCAAGAAGGACAACCCCAAAGACAGCATTTGATGTGCAAGCAGTTCTGGGACCACCTGCCTGAGAATCTCCTGTAAAAAAGTGCATATTCTCAGGCTTCATTCTTGATTTACTGGATTAGCACCCCTGGGGGTGGGCCCAGGAAACCCCTTGCTAAGAAGTCCTGTGGGGTGGCTGGTGTGTACCTAAGAGTTTGAGAACTAGAGCACGGCACGTTCTCAGTCTCCTGACAGAGAGCTCCAACGTGGAGCAGGCTGCACAGCAACCCAGGACGGGAGCTCGTGGGACGAAGCCATCCCCACTTCAGAAGCACTGGAGGAACCTGTGTGGCCAGAGCACTGGGTGGTAAGGCAGGTGCAGTGTGTGACCAAGTCAGAAGACTGGTGATGATCCCTAAGAGACCCACAAGCCTTTTAGGGCTACCTTGCTTCTGATTTTCGGACATAAGAGTTCCTGGGTGAATGGATCCCTGGGTCCTCACTGACTAATTAGACATAAAGGACATAATAACAATATGCCAAGGGAGAAGGGGGGGAAAAGATGCCAAGGGACGGAGGTCACAACCAGTTGCTTGATGCCAAGGCCCACAGAAAAGAGAGTGGGAAGGGTTTTGTGAAGGGAAGGAGTTCCCCGAAGGGCATCCCTGCTTCCAGGAAGACTCACTGCCACATGAGGGGTGTGGGGCCCGTGAGGACAAGCTCCCACTCCCTGGAGTTTTCTTCAGGCACGTTTGGGACCCCAGGTGACGTGGGAACTGCAGAGGGAACAACATGCCATATCCATTTTCAGAGGGTGTCAACACCCTCCTTCCCACACCTGCTGTTCCCAAATATCACAACCTGATTTTTTTCTCCAACCTCCTGTCTTGATAATGATTAAATATTCATGGATTGCTGTGATGCCAGCATACTTTGTGAAATTTCAGATACCTTTTTTTAAACGGAAGCTTTTTTTCCCCCCAGATAATCCCACTTTTGAAGAGAGGTAAAAGGAATGACAAATGCCAGTGACTCAAAAAGGGGAAACTGAACAGAAAGCTAGTAATATCCTGAGTTTTCACAATGGCGTTTCCGGCCAAAAGTATCCACTCTAAGAAGGAGAGGGCACAGAATTTCGAAAACAGAGACATCGAAGAGCAATTGTTCGTATTACAAAAGAGCTTTTCATTTTAGCACAAGGTCCATTTATATAGTGAAGTCCCTGGTTCTATAGAAAATACAAGCAAATGTACATATGTATTATTATGCAAAAAGAAGTTCACCTTATTTGAAAAAAAATGTGTAATTTTAGAATCACAGACTATTAACTAAAAGTTAGCAGTCTCATCTTACCCAGTAGTTTCCAGGATGATTTTCAGGGGGCCCTGCAAGTCCCACTAAGGTGCCTTGGGGGCTACATCCCTAGGGCAGAGCGAGCAGGCACCATCCCGATTCAACCAGAGCAACTCCCCTGCTCCCTGGGTATCCATTAGAGGTCCCTGTGACTTGTAGTTTTTTAAGAAGTTGTGGGGCAGGCCCCAGTGATACCCATAGAAATGTAATTCCTTAAGTTGAGATTTTGGGAAACCAGGACGCAGTGAGGAATGACTGTCTTGAACTCTTACCTTCGGTTTCAGCGTCAGAGCTCCTATTTTCCCTTTCACTCTATTTTGTTACCCCATAGAAGTCTTTGGAATTCATTAAATGTGCTTGTTTAGCTCCTAGACATACCATGGCTTAAGCCTCATCCTAGTTATTCATTAAGATAACCAGAACAATGGGTTATGAAGTTATCATAAACTGAAGGTGAGATGCAAACTTCTTGCTTCCTGAGCAAGTCTGACATTCTTAAAGGTCTCCAGATTAGCTGAATAATGTCAGTGTGGATCACAGCTCTGTCTTGAATCATAACACAGATGACTTGGGCTAGCACATTCCCAAATTTTACTTAAAATATCAACTAAAGCAAGGTGTCATCAAGTTGAATCAATGCCTCAGTGAGATTAGTCATTCAGAGGAAAAAACTAAGAACCTTATGTTGGATCAGCTTGTGACCTATATTTATTTATTTCTAGTGATTTAGCAAATACCTATGGAGTACTTAATTATGTGCCAGAAAGTGCTATAAGGGCCTTAGGAATATTAATCATGTGTCCCCCACAACAGCCAGGTAGGGAAGGTCCTACACGTCACCGTCATCTCACAGGTAGGGAGACTGGACACCAACGACTAACTTGGCCACCATCACATCGCTGCTCAGTGTGACAAGTACAAAAGATCCTCCCCTAGGTCACAGCATAAAGGGTACTCTATCACCATCAGGATTGTTGCACCAACCCCCACCCCCGACGTCACTCCAAGACCTCCGAAGAGCAGAACTAGGCAGAATCTGCACCATTAGTTCCTTTTTTAAAAGATTTGTTTATTTGTTTGAGAGAGAGAATAAGTACGTGGGAGGAGGGGCAGAGGCAGAGAAGCTTCAAGCAGACTCCCCACTGAGCACAGAGCCGGATATAGGGCTCAGTCTCACCACCCATGAGCCGAAACCAAGAGCCCAACTCTCAACCGACTGGGCCACCCTTGTGCCCCTGCACCATTAGTGTCATTATTACCAATCAGCTGATAACATTATCTCATATTAGTGCCTTGTACTCTGCCAAAACTGTATTAATGTTTTATGGATGTGACAATTCTGTTCAGGAGAGATGATCATTAGACTTATTTTGCAGACGAGAGAAGAGACTCAGAGAAGTTAAGGAATATGCTGAAAATCGTACCCTTAAAGGATGAAGCTAGAGTTCAGCACCACATTCATCTAACTATATTATGTATGTTCTAGCAGAGGTCTTCAATGAACTCCTGAAAATTTATCTGCAGTATTTTTTTTATAATTTTTGCAATAATATGCTAAAAATCTAATAATTGAGAGACTTCGATGAAAAAATCTATGACTGATAGTGTCAGGAATCCCTGAAACTTATCGGAAACTTCCAAAAGTTTGCAAAGCCCTAGTCAAGAATCACTAAGCTACAGTGTAATTTCTGTAACCTATGAAAATATTTTCAACTGCAAAGGATCACTGCATAGCATAAAAACTGAGATTACAACTGGTAATTATTTATTAACATTGAATTAAAAACAAAATGTAACTTATACAGTGTAATGCTTTCAAGGTTCATCCACCTTATAGCTTGTATCATACTCCATTTCTTTTTATGGCTAAATAATATTCCCTTGTCTGGCCACCCCACATTTTGTGTATCTGTTCAGGCATTTGTGTTTTCCAAGAGCCAGGAGGAGCAGGGAGTGGAGAGCGACAGCTTAGTAGTTAGGGCTTCCTTTTGGGGTGATGAAAATTTCTGGAACTAAATAGTGGTGATGATTGCACAACATATGGGTGCACTTAATAGTTAGAATGGTAATTTTATGTTATGGGTATTTTACCACAATAAAGAAAAAAAAATACTTTAATAGTTCACAAATCTTCCAAGAAGCCTGACTTCAAAGAAACAGTAAACTCATTTGGATTCTTTGTTTGATTGCCTTATGTATACTCTGCTCTCCTCTAAGAGAAACCAGGATCACTGATAGGAGCTTCGAGATCATATCCTGATATCTGAAGTCATCTCTCCAAATTTCCCAACTTGTGTGTTATGTTCATAGCAGCCTCGATTCATCTCTTTTCAAATGATTTCTGAGTCTTTCCCACCCCATGTCCTTACGCTCCTTTTGACTCAGACCTTGGGACACCCCACCTTTTCTCTCCCATATCAGCTATCAAAGACCAAGATAAATGGCATGATCTGGCTGTTGTTAAAGCCAGATACAAACACCATTTCTGATACAACTTATTGTATCTTTCTTGTCATATTACTTACCCTCTTGCTCAAAAAAGCTCTCAATGTTTTCTCATTGCAAATCAAACTGAGTACAAAATTATTGTCCTGTCATTAAAAACTCTTACAATCATGCCTTACTCTTATTCCCCATTATTTCCCTTCACAGATCATATACTCCAGCCAAACTAAACTGTCACCACTTCCCCAAATACATCTCACACACTTCTGTACCCATGCCTTTTCTCAGGATGTTCCCTCTGCCCAGTGGCCCTCACCATCCCCTCTACCTACAGGGAGCCTTCACAGCTCCCCCGACCATTCCAAACTCACCTCTTCCATGGCACTTGCACCAGATCGTGCTGTTCTTCCACCTTTCAGATGCCACCTGCCTTGACTTTGACCCCCTTCCACAGCTTGTACCCTATCTGTCTTATGTCATGATTTCTAGACTGTGCCATTCCCTGACTGATCTGTGAACTCCTTAGGAGCAAGAACCATCCTATTAATCACTGTAAGTCCATCCCCCCTGTGTTATAACAGGGACTCAGTTAAAATTTATCCCATGGAATGGAATGGAATGGAATGGAATGGAATGGAATGGAATGGAATGGAATAAAATAGAATGAATAAAGGCAAAAAAAAAAAATAAAGACTCAGGTATAATCATTGCATTGAGACCAACGACCAGGCTTCTCTTGAGCCTAGACAATGGGATATTTTGCATAGCCTTGCCAGATGTGGATAAGAAGAGCAAAAAGCAGAATTTACTATTTTTAAGCTGGGGGGGCAGCACTCTATTAAATACTTAATATATTTGTATCATTTAGCTCTCACCCTACCTCTTTGATGGCTAGAGAAACTGAGGAGAAACAAGAGTGAATAACTGGGGCTCCTGGGTCGCTTAGTCAGTTAAGCATCTGACTCTTGTTTTGGCTCAGATCATCAGCGGGGAGTCTGCTTCTCTCTCTCTCTGTCCCTCCTCTGCTCTCTCTGTCTCAAATAAATAAATAAATCTTAAAAAAAAGAGTCAATAACTTGCCGAAGTTTCCATGAGTGGTCTGGTCTACAGCCTGTGCTGTTGTCCCATGGCAAACTACTTCTCTTAACAAATGAAAAGTGAGAGAGGCCATGCCTATCCTCTCTAACCCTAGCCCCCAGAAGGATTTTACACCAGATTACTTCAGTTTATATGTAATAAAAAAAAAGCAATAACAATAAAAGCCAATACCTCTTACATGTCTATCATGTGCAAATTAATAGGTACTTTTAACACATTGTCCCAAATTCTTCAATCACCCTATGAAGGGGATGTTATAAATCTCCTTACAAGGAAGGAAGTAAAGTTCGGTGATTTGTCCAAACTTACTCCACAGTGCAAAGCCAAAACTCCAACAAGATCTTTATAAGGCCCCCTTTCAGTTTGGCTTCATTGTCTCTTCATAGATTCTAGCCATAAGCGGTCTATGAAAAGGAGTCTCAACCAAAAACAAAACAAAACAAGACACCATCACAGGAGTTGCTCTCTTGAATATGAAGAACACAATAAGAATTTTCCATTTGGTGGCTGAGATCTTTATCCCTCAGAGAGGACTACACATGGAAACAGGTCTAGCAGGTGAAGAGGGTGGGGCAACACCTGCATCTCACCACTTCCTCTGAGCTTTTATCTTTCCCAAGAGTTGTTTTATTTTGATTTCTGTTGCCACCACCAAGGGAAGTCCCCATCTCCCAGGGCTGGGAAGGGGGAGAAGATGAGAGACGTACTTTCCCTTTTTTCTTCGAACCTGAAGGTAAACATAATCTTTCTTCTTGTTTTCCTTAGCACAACTGAGACAGGCTGACACATTCAACATGAAATTTACCAAACACTGAGAAAAACTCGAATGGAAATAAAGAAAGTAAGAAGAGCACAAAATAGATGACTGATTACAAGACTTCTAACTACAGAGGATGGTTACTGAGCACCACATTCTATCATTTTCTCCTAGCCAAAGATTACCTTGAGTAGGTTCATCCTTCCATCAGGAAGAATAAATCACTCAGTCAAATCCCCAGAGTTAACTCGCAGACTGCCTTGGGTTCTTCCACTAATTCTGGTTTCTTTTCATAAAATTCAGCTCCCAGGTCAATTCCCAAAAGATACTGACATCCGAGAGTCGTAATGAGCACTGCAGCCCACCTCAGTTCAGGCTAACAATTCTGCCCACCTCCCCCTCAGCATTCAGTTGACCCTTGTACCCATCCACCAGCCATCAACCCTAGAAGCATTCCTTTGGAACTTGAATTTTAGGATTTATTATGACATTAAACAGAGAGATAGTAAACACTCTCTTCCAGTGCTCACCAGAACTGATGACAGCGGATCTCTGTAGCTCATGAACCCCATAGAAAAACACTCCATCAAAGCATCACCTACCACAACAGAGTTTACCCCAGGGCTGTGGGTATGAATCTGCAGTACCTGAGAAAAACAGGTGTCCTATCTCGCATTTCTCATCCCATACTGCACTCCTAGGACCAAGAACAACATACAAAATAATTAAACCACACCAGCCACTGAATCGGATCGTTCTTGTCAGAGCCCCATGGCTAACTTCAGATTGTTGGTAATAACAGTACGAACACATAAATAACAACATTGACATGAACAAACACCGCAGGGCTCTCAACTTTATGAGTTTCCCATCTCTCATCTCTACTGGGCCTCCCGACAGTTCTAAGAAATCACCAGGACAGCGGGGATAGCTCCGCTCTTCCCTCTTCCCAGCCTACTCCTCTAGAATCGCTTCTCACCTTTCCCTCTGTGCCACCTTGACATGACATGCTTGTTTATGCTTCTCCCTTTTGTCGGTCATATTCCCTCTGCCTGAAACACCTCCTCCACCTCTTTCCGCATCTGAAGGAATATGCCATCCTCCTGACACTCATTCCTTGGGAAACCTTTGGTCATTTTCAGAGTTGGGTCTACCCTTACCTGTTCATTGAAAAGACTGGAAAGAAACTTTGTTACCTTTTTTTAAAAGTACATTGCTCAGATTAATTAGCATTTTGAATGTTTTTTAAAGAGTATACCATGATTTCGCATGGAAATGAAAAGTTGTGAGCACAGAATGGCACAGACCCGGGGCAGAGGGTGAAAATGTGGTGTGAGAGGAGTGCATTTTTATCATTATAGGAATAACTGCCAGGTCCTCAGAAGAAAATCCTGGCGACAATAAACTTTATTATCTAAACAGCTTTCACAATCATTCTTTTTAAGGAGAAAATTGCCTTTGTCTAGGACAAAAAAGAAAAAAACACCTTGATAAGTTCTTGGGATAGAAAATGTGCTTTTGAAGGCAGCTTCAGAGAAGTGGGCAAACATCTATGGTGAAAATGAGAGTGATTTGGTTTCATTCCTCAGAAGAGGGAGGGTAAAAGGAAGACAACAGAACTATGAAGTGGAGGAAAGAGAACCACCAAGATGGAGACAAACCGAACAAAATGGGGTGAGACCCCTGAAACCCCATGTCTCCAGAAAAGGGGATGCCTGTTCTTCCCATCTGAAGGTAGTAAAAGGCCCTAGATCCACTCAGTCCCTCAGAGCCTCTGTTCTCCCAGCTGAACAAGGAGAATAAAAATGAAACCTAGCTCCTGGGGCTGCTTTAGAATGTGAATAATAAAAATGGGTGGGAGAACATTTTGAAAACCATAATGATGGTGACTACTTCCTATAGAAGATGATTTGAAGGACCCTCCAATGTTGACAGTGAATGACTATGGTGTTGATATTCAATATCTTTTTTGATTATAAATGGTTTGACTAGAATTTTTGTTTTATAAATGTGGCCCCTGAGAGCCAAAAGTGTGATGTAACATTTAAAAAGTTGCACAGTAAATAGATACTATCCCTTTAACCCACTTGCTTATTTATTCAAGCCTTTATTAGTCTATATAACATGCATTGCACAATACATGGCAACCGTCATTCAGTCTTTATCGCTATTAGATGGGTTGGGTTCTCTACAGTCAGAATGGAGCGAAATGGCAGAACGTAGGAGAACTCCTGTCACAGAAGCTGCATGTTCCAAGTCAGCAAGGTGGCCCAGGGAGGAAGATGGGGAGTGTGTTCACATGGCAGATCTGCCCATTCTCCTGGGAGGCAGTGGTATACTGATGTTTTGTTTTGTGTTTTATTTTCATGGAAACTTCCTCCCAAAGGGTAAAGGATGCCTGCCAAACTCCCCTAACAGACTACTCTCTCCCTTCTTTGCTTTTTCTGCTCTTCCAAAAGCATCATTAGGCAAACCAGAACAGAAGGTGGCCGGAACCTGGCCCGTGTGTCCGCCTCGCAGAGCTCCAAGCCAGAAGGAGGTGCCCCTCACTGAGTCCCTGGCATTTGATGTTCAGTCTGGAAAGGAAACATGGCCATCTGCCTTGGACTCGATCAAACGGAGCCTGTTCTCACTGCTAAGTCCCATGGACATGTAAATTGTGGACCAGGTGGAATAGAAGCAAGCTCTCTAATGCAGGCTGGGCAGGGAAAACTCTAGGGTCAGAATAATCCCCGACAGAATGGCAGGAAAGACATGAGAGAAGTAGGTCAGTGCCTGCTCTTCAGGACCCAAGACAGAATGGTGGGTGCCGAGACCCTGGCTGGCTGAACACTTGTTCGGGCGTCCCTCCCAGACACACGACTGAGATCAGTTGATAACCAGAGAACCAGGTCCAAAGAGGCTAGTAGGGAACACCGACTCCTGCACCTGCAGTTGACCGATGAAGAAACTGAGGCTCACAGCAGCTGAGTAGCACAGCCAGAGTCGTGATCGGGTAGCCCATCTCCTTGTCTGAGAGCTCCTCTCCGATACCAACATGACAGGCGTCACTGGCTGAGCTTAGCCAAGCGTGGTGGGGACAGAAGCACGGTGGTTGTAAGTGGCTGTCTCAGCGATGCTCAGTGTAAGGAATCCGTCCCACAGCCTGAGAACCCCATCAGCAGACCATCAACAGGCCTCCAGATAATACAGTTTACGTCAAAACAACTTTTATTTCCTGAGTGTTTTCTCAGCTGTGCCTTAAAATAAAATGTATGTGTCTAATCTCATCCGGCTCTGTGCTGCTTCTGCCATCAGAGAGGCAGGAGGAGGGGCTGACGGAGAGGCTGCAGAGAGTGGGGGGACTCTGCGGGGTGAAGCGGGGGAAGGACGGTAGCGGCACAGCACCCCCGGCCAGCTGAGCTGGCTGCCTGCACCTTCCTGGCTCGGCCTCCTGGCCACATCAGAGAGGAAAGGGCACAGCCATACGGCTCTCAGTGTCACCCGATCAGGTTGTCCCCGTCACACTAGAGGACGCCCCATCCTGCCTGGTTCCACCATTACTTCTTAGAGTCATCCCTGCTTCTCTTTTCCGTGCACTTGGCATCCAGTCCATCGGTAAACACTGTTGGCTCTAACCCCATCATTCCGCCTGTATTTGTTTCTTATTGCTGCTCTTAGCAAATTGCCACAAATGAAGTAGATTAAATGGCACTTTTTTTCCCCCTTATAGTTCTGGAGGTCAGAAGTCTGCCAGGCTGCATTTCTTCTGGAGGCTCTAGGGTAGAATGCTTTCCTCGACTTTTCCGGCTTCTAGAAGCCAGCTACAGTTCTTGGCTCTTGGCCCCTCAAAGCCAGCAATATCACCTCTTCTCTTCTCTCTCTGCTTCTTCCATCACTACATACCTTCTGACACCACTGCATCCCTCTTAGAAGGACCACTGTGAGCACACTGGGATCATGTGAATAACCCAGAGTAATCTCCCCATCTCAGGACCTTTAACCATGCCTGAAAGATCTACCTGTTGCCTAGAAGGTTCCAGGTATTAGGATGAGGACGTGTTTGGGGGCCTTTTCCAGCCTATCACACAGCCAAATTCTGATTATTTCCCCAGGACCTTTCCCAGATACTACCCTCATCCTAGCCTCCATTATCCCTCACTTGGGTTATTGAAGCAACCTTCTGACCAGTTGTCCGGCTTCTGCCATCCCTCTACCAACACCACCTCCCCCAACACCTGGTCTTTAGGACACAGGAGTCAGAGCAGTTTATTAGAAAGGTAAGTCAGATCCTGTCCGTCCTCTGCTCAGTTGTCTTATGGCCTCCAAACCCCCTGTGATCCAGCCCCAGCTCCCCCAGCCCTTCCCTCCTCTGGCTGCTCTTCGTCTTGCTCTGGCGCTAACACACCAGCCTCTAGATGGGTCCTTGGACATGCCAGATACACCAGCGCCTCAGAGCACTTAGCCCATGCTGCTCCCCCTGCCTGGACACCCTTCTCTGGAGGCTCACATAGCTCATTCCCTCATCTTCAGGTCTTTGACCAAATATCACTGTCTTAGAAAGACCAACCTTGTCTGCCCACTTGAAAATGACAGTATCTCCATATACAATCACCCTCCCACTCACTTTCCCTGATGTATTTGTCTTTCTAGTATCTACCCCCATCTGAGATACTATGTGTTTTACTGATCAGTTACTTTCGGTCTTATCCCCTCCCGGCCACAGAAGCATGCACTGTGTGAAGGCAAGTGTTTTTACTTATCCTGCTTACAGCCTCAGCACCTGGCGCAGAGCACATAGTAGGCTCTCAACAACTGTTTGATGAATCAATGAATTGGTGAGTGAAGTTACTTCTCTGAGACTGGTTTCCAAAACAATGAAACAGGGATAACAATATCCACTCTGCAAGCTTTGCAAAGGTGTTCTGGACATCCCTCGGGTTTTCCACACACAGCATCCAAACTTTCTTCCTACTTCTGAAAAATATCCCACTCTGTGAGTTATTTTTTTTTAAAGATTTTATTTATTTGACACAGAGGGAGAGATTACAAGGAGGCAGAGAGGCAGGCAGAGAGAGAGGGGGAAGCAGGCTTCCCGCTGAGCAGAGAGCCCGATGTGGGCCTCGATTCCAGGACCCTGAGATCATGACCTGAGCCAAAAGCAGAGCCTTTAACCCACTGAGCCACCCAGGCGCCCCCACTCTGTGAGTTACTGATAAGATGTAGTACATTCCTCTCATCCAAGGAAAAGGTTTCCTCGCCTTCCCTGCACTTCCTGGCATGCAGATAATGGACATGTGACCTCAATGTTGAATGCTGTTTTATTGCTCTCCTCTAATCTAAGATACACCTGTTACCACTTTCATACAATAGCTGTTGGCCCTTCAACAACATGGGCTTGAACTCCACAGGTCCACTTACAAGTGGATTTTTTTCCATAAATGCAGTGTAATTCTGTAAACGTATTTTCTCTTCCTTAGGCTTGTCTTAACATGTTCTTCTCTCTAGCTTACTTTACTGTAAGAATACATACATAATATATATAATACATGTACAAAATGTGTCAATTGACGCTCGTGTTACCAGTAAGGCTTCTGGTCAACAGTAGGCTATTAGCAGTTTAGTGTTTGGGGTGTCAAAAGTTTTACGTGGATTTTCAACTGTGCAGGGGTCAGCATCCTTAACCCCCACATTGTTCAAGGCTCAACTGTGATAGAGAGCAGCGATCGTACTCCTTCTTGGGCTTTTGCTTCACCAAAAAATAAAAGCAGTCGAAAGAGCCAACACGATTGTTCTTCCATCACACACCACTTTGTAGAGGAAACCACGCAGGCATAGACTTCACTTGGTGCCAGGCTTTCCTCCAGCTTAGAAGCAGCTATGTTCATCGGCTCTGACACGACTTGAAGGAGGGGTTGTGGCGTTAACCACAGCAATCGGAATACGTCTCTCCAGATGTTGCAATATGGAGTAAATCGTGCAGCCTGGCAGCCGGAAGAGAAAAGATTCTAAGAGAAGCAGAAACTGACGGAGTTGCTGAGTTGAGCTGAGGACGAAGCGCAGACCAAGGCTCATGTCCTCTGATTTCCACAGTCCCTAGAGCAGATCCAGGAACCCCTGCTGGGTCCAGACCACATTCCCATTCTAGGCACCGTGAGGTTCAACGGTTCAACACACATGTGTATCCTCCGTGACTCGATTTAACTTGAGTTTCCCCTTCTCACATCCAAGACTGCTTGACACCAGGCAGACTAAGGACTAGGTAATATCCCATTTCCAAGCCCTCTGCACTGCCACGGTTTTAGCTCCCCTCGGGGTCAAATGTGTCTCTGCAGGATACATCTTCAAAGTGCTTAGATGTAAAGTCAGAAGACTGTTGCTGGGTCATCAGCTCCACCTCCCAACTCAGATCCACTCCTTCTATACCAGTGAGTTCTTAACAACACTGTGCCCTGAAATTGCAAAACCCACTTGCTTTTCTGAATGCCCGTGCTTATGGAAACCCAAGGACAACTAGTGCAAAGAGACTCACTTTGGAGATACACTTGTCATTTTAACAATGTGTGCAGATCTTTGCACAGACATCTTTAGAAGAGAATGGGAGCCAACACTGGACTTCTACTAATTGAAAATTACTCAGCAATTTTAATCAGAAGGTTGAGCTTTTTTGGTACCAGAGACAAAACCAAAGAAATCCAAGGCATTGTTAGAGATGGGAGGTCCTGGGGAGTCAATTCCCTTATTTCACAGGTGGGAAACTGAGGCCCAGGGTCACATATGCAGTACCCGGGAACATCAGGGCTACATGATAGATGTCATAACACCCAGCCCCGACTCTCTCCACTAATACCCGCTCATCCCTGCCCTCGGGGAGCTAAGGAGCTGGCTGAACAACCCCAGACATACATGAGGAGCACAGCATTCCCTCCACCACTCTGTTGATTTTTATTCAAAATGACTCCAAGAAAAAAAATGTGAGCACCTGGTATTAGGGAAACTTTACTGAGGTCCCAAATATCTTCAGTATCCATATGGGTCCTTGTCAATACATTGAAAATCCATTGGAAAAAAAAATAGTTATTGATTCTGTACTCTAAGCCAGGTCCCAGGCCAAGTATGGAAGTTTTCTTTCTTTTTTTTCTAAAGATTTTATTTATTTATTTATTTGACACAAAGAGGGAGAGAGACCACAAGTAGGCAGAGAGGTAGGCAGAAGGAGAGAGGGAAGGAGGTTCCCTGCTGAGCAGAGAGCCCGATGTGGGGCTTGATCCCAGGACCCTGAGATCATGACCTGAGCAGAAGGCAGAGGCTTTAACCCACTGAGCCACCCAGGTGCCCCCGGAAGTTTCCTTTAAGGGGTTCACACCTTAATGAAGGGAGACAAGCAGAGAAACCCACAGTTATAAAAGAATGAGGTGAACAGAATATGGCCACACGGTGTCTAAAGAGCATACAAAGATGCTCCTGCCTTGCTGCTCTTTATTACGAGGCAGTAGGCTAAGTTGCATTTCCATTTTGTCTAATAAAACTCAGAACAGCCCCAACCCATTCATTCTAACGTGTGATATTCATTCAGTTAATGTTTATTGAACTTGGCACTGGGAACATAAAAGGACACTGGTCAGTGTGCCCTCAGGAAAATAACAATTAACCTAAGTAATGCAGGCACGAATCAATGCTAAAGGCGTTGTTCAACCGAGTGGAAATGCTGTGTACATAATCAAGTACTGGGCAAGTCTCTGAGTGAGAGTTAACATCTTTTTTGTGAAGGCCTCGAAGAAAAGGTGGGGGCCTGCCTTGGAAAGATGTGGCAGATGTCAGCTGCCAGATGGCAAGAAGGAGGCAGTTCCGGACACAGGCTTGCAACAGAGAAGTTAGTGTGGGCAAGTGAGAGCAAATTGACCCCATCACGCTGAGAGAGTGGGCAAGGCGTGAGGGAAGACAGGGGGCACAAGAAGGAGTTAAAAGAAATGCTGTTGGGTGGGTGGAATTTCTGTTTTGCTTCAGAAAGAGCGGATCTGAAAGGGCAGGAAGATAACCACGTTGGTGGAACAAAACAGCTTTTGCCATCAGAGACCAGCCCCTCTTGACCTGTTCTTGGACTGAAATCTCTCTCCCTGTGGCAAATTCCCTCTAGAGGCTACATGTCTTCACAGAACAGAAAGACCTGTGCTTCCTGAATATTCGGATGCTCGGAAGAAGGCTATTGAATGCTTTTCCAGAGTGCTCTTGTTGGAATGAAAGCAACAAATTGCATGCCATTAATAAATGTCAAAGGGTTCCTTCTACAAACTCCATCATAGATGATCTGTGGGCTGAGAACGGCGTGTATGCTGTAGATGCTGAATGTGAATTAATACTGTAGGCAGCAGGCAAGTGATGCTCACTAGACCCTGCAGGGGTGGCTGGTGTCTAGCCACCGACCTATATTTGGCCTCTGGAAGTCTAAAGTTGCTAGGGACTGGGTGACATGGAGATACACGTCATGTGTTTAGGAAAGTTAATCTATCCACAAAACGGAGTCACCATAAAATGGAGTCTCCAGGACGGTAAGCAGTTCTACCAACAGGGGTAAAAAGATGTTAATTTAAAAAGATCGCATCCAATAGGATTCCAACATATGACATTTTAGAAGAGACAAAATTATGGGGAGAGTAACAAGATCCGTTGTTACCAGGGAGTGGAGGGAAGGGATGAAGGGATGGGATGCAGAGGAGTTTCAGGGCAGTGAAACGAGTATGACACCACGATGATGGATATCTGCCATTACACACGCACCCAAACCCATAGAATGGGCGACACCAAGAGTCAGCCCTAATGTGAACTATGAACCATGGGTGCTAACGATGTGTCAGTGTAGGTTCCTCCGCTGCAACAAACGCACTCCTCCGGTGGGGGGTGCGGGTCACGAGGGAGGCTGTGGGAGGGGAATGTGTGCAGTATCTCTGCACCTTCCCCTTAATTTTGCTGTGAACAAAACTGCTCCAAAAAAACAAAGTCTCTTTAAAACATAGAAACACAAATAACATGATTTGCCATTAATTAATGGATTATTGAAAGGAAAGGGAAAGATCTAGAACCTGATTTATGAACACCCACGTACAGGATGTGGTGATCCCTAAAACTAAAGCTGGGTGGTCAAGTGAGGAAGGAATCCTCCAGAGTGATGGGCATCATGGCAGGTCCTTCTGAGGCTCAGACGTTGTCTGAAAGCCCCCCCGTGTGCATGGGGGTGGGGGGCTGGGAGGGAGACTTCTCCTTCGATCAGAATAGCTGTGACTTTGTTGATTTCATATAATGAGCTTCCGTAGGAGATTTGAAATAATGACAGGGTTCGCAATGAAGGAAAGCATACATGATAGACACTTGTTCGTATTACTTTACCATCAAAATGTGGTGCCATCATTTTTTCTGCTCGCTAATCCTGAGCAGGCTCCTTGCCTCGGCCAGGCATTCAGCGTCGTCCCCCATGTGCTGGCCTCAACCTTCTTCCAGTTTTTGTCTACAGCTTTTTCCCCATGTTCCATACCTACCAACCAGACTAACAGTTTACAGCTTATACTTGCCTGTGCCATTCCTGTGTTCCAGCTCCTGCTGAGAGTGTTAACTATAAGGCCGGCTTCCAGACCTTCAAACCCCCCCAGAAAGAGGTCCTCTGCTTTGGTAACACTTGGTAACTTTTCTCTAAAATAGCGTTTTTTAAGTTATAATTACTTGGTGATATGTCAATTTCTTCCATTAGACAGGGAACTCTCCAAGGGCAGCAACATGTTTTGTGCATTGCTGCTTTGTTAACCATCTAAGGGAGCGCCTGGCCCCTTTGAAGGGTTTGTTGAGTGAACAGTCTCATTCAAGCCGCAGTGACCAGTAGTGCCCACCAGATGGCAGTGTGTGGACATTTTTTCCCTTACCAATCAGAAGGGAGGGGCAGGGTTTATAGCAACTTGACTTTCCCCTCTGTCCTTGCAGACAAACAAATTTCTGCAGATATCAGGACTTTTGACTAGGCAGTAGAATTCACACCGCTGAATCGGACCCTCAGGCAGCCATTGTATTCCCTACATATTGCTGCTTTCTGAAAGAATTCCCCCCTCAGGCTGAGAAAGGATTGTACCATTTTGTGCTCTAAGACAGAATTTAATAGTGAGACACAAAGTGACCATCTTTTCAGCACTTAGAGGAAATGGCCACCATTACCCACTGATTGCTGTCATCCGTTGAGGTTCCTCCTGCCCACCTCCATCTGTGAGAACCAGACAGCAAGCCAAAGTCAGCCAAACGTGTGGGCTTACTTTTAAAGATTGGGTCCTTCTGGGTTCCTGCCTCCTTCCCCACTCAAGAGTTTGGTGAGTCGGGTTCAGGAGACCTGTAGGTGCTCTAAGCATAGAGCCTCTGGCCTCTTTACCTGTGAACCATATGTTCAGCTGTGGAGCTCCTCATAAGTAAAGGGTTCCCAAACAGAAGACATCTCCAATCCAAATGAAAAACTGAGAGAAACATCCTCAAATGACTTCCCACACCAAAAAAGCCCAAAGGCAAAAGCACCTTATCTTTCTCTTTCTTTCTGTTTCTGTGTCTCTGCTCCATTCACTCACTTCCCCTCTTGCTACTTTGTAATCTCCTGCATTGTCTCTACCACCACCCATGATGCTCTAATTCCTCCAAATTTGCCCGGTTCCCATGGATTTCTTTCTCCACTGCTGGAGAAGCGGAGTAAGAGGCAAGAGGATTCTAAAGAGCGCTACTTCTTTTAACCAAATAAGGCTATCTTAGTTCTAAGTGCATCTAACTCTGTGCCCCACCCTTCCCCACCAGGCAAAATGCTTTGTTCAATAAATAGTAGAGTGGTTAAGCCACGCCGCAGACTCTGGAATCAGCAGCAGACCTGGGTCAAATTCTTGTTCTCGCACATCCTGACTGTGTGAACTTGTGTGAATTGCTTGCCTTCCCAAAATTCTATTAAATGGAGAAAGTGTATACATACCTCAGAGGGATGTTGAGCCAGTTAAATGACAAGGCATGCAAAGTGTTTAGCACAGTGCTGGTGCATGGGGCACTAAATTCATGTCAGCAGTTACTGTTAGCATTAGCAGAAACATCCTGCAGAAGGCATGGCTCCCCAGAAGTAATTCTTGATACTATACTCAACACAGCTCCAGAAACTTCTAAGAGTACAAAACTCTTCATAAATCATGCCAGGACGTATCCTTTCATTGAGACCTGTGTTGTTTTCATGGATTTATTTTTTTCATTCACTAGGACTGACTGAGCCTATAAGCTGTGGCAAGCTCAGAGGAGACTGATACAAGGATGACTAGACATGAGTTCTCTTCTCAAGGAGCTCACTGTGTGCTGAATAGGCCCACTTGCAAGCAATTACAATGTAGTGGGATCAGTGCTCTAACATGGTATGGACAAGACACAGCAGAGAGAGGGAGCCTGAGCTCCAGCACTCCTTAGAAGGCATTGTAGACCCCTTGTGATCTAATCCTTGCCTTGCTGGCAATGCCTATTGCCAGAAATGTTTGTCTTTCTTTTTTTTTTTTTTTTAAAGATTTTATTTATTTATTTGACACAGAGAGAGAGAGATTACAAGTAGGCAGAAAGGCAGGCAGAGAGACAGGGAGAGGAGGAAGCAAGCTCCCTGCTGAGCAGAGAGCCCGATGTGGGCCTCGATCCCAGGACCCTGGGATCATGACCTGAGCCGAAAGCAGATGCTTTAACCCACTGAGCCACCCAGGCGCCCAATGTTTGTCTTTCTGAGAATGCATTTTGTTGTCCCATACTGCTAACCTTGGCACCTGAATGGATACCTTCCTGCCTAGAAAATCCCTACCGTTCCTCCAAGTCTCTGCCTAAAGGTAGTGTCCTGTGAATAGTCTTCTCATCTCCACCAAGGAGATTTAGGGGCTCCTTCTCCCATCGGCTGTGATCTCTTTGAAGGTGGGAGCCACATACCTTTACTTAGCCTCCTAACACTTGGCTCAGTGCCCAGCCCAAAAGTGACATTGAGTACAAGTGATGCACAAGTGAGACCTGCCTCCATTTTCCCACTCCACACAACCAGTGTTGCCTGTGCTTCAGTCAGTGCCAGGACAACTAACTGATCCGATAAGAGGTCACCTGTCCCCAAGTCACACAGATCCATTATAGGAAAGCTCCACTGCCACAGAAAGTCTTCTGATGTCATCCACATACACCAATTTGGCCTAGTTGTATTCTTCAGAACAATCCCGAATAAATGTGTCCATATTCTATTCAACATAGCAGCCCTTCATATATATGAAGACATCAGATAGATACAACATCAATATAAGATTCTCCTTTGTGTTCTTTCCCTTCGAACACACACAGCTAATCAAGCCGTCGTTAACATACATTTTTAAAGCACCTAACATATGCTGAGTACTTCTTAGAAGCTTTGTGTGTCATAAATTTAATCCGGACATCTCCACCACC
This sequence comes from Ailurus styani, assembly GCA_002007465.1. Lineage (NCBI taxonomy): Eukaryota > Metazoa > Chordata > Mammalia > Carnivora > Ailuridae > Ailurus > Ailurus styani. The sequence continues at coordinate 57,473 of LNAC01000576.1, forward strand.
ACCCACACACACATACCTTAGGTTTTGACTCGTTTCATCATGTTGGTTCCAGTCCTGTGTTCGAGAAGCTCTAGACCATTTTAGATTTTAAGCCTGTAACATCATTTTTAATATGGCATTAACTCATTGAAAACGTGTGCCAACCACAATACCATGCCCCTTTTTAAATTCTCGTATTGAACTGAAAAGAGCAACAACCATATTGCTTCTTTACAGGTCTGAGGCCTAACAGAGAGATTAAGCCCTGGCCCCTGTCACTCTGCTGATAGGTGTCAGGGACAAGACACAACGTCAGCTCAGTCTTCCTCAAAGCCAGCATCCTTTCCTCTAGCCTATCCCATACCTTTGTGCCAGTCCCTAGCATTTGCTCTTCATCTTAATCTGGGGTCCTCTGCAAATCTGGACATCTGTCCTTCTAGTTAACCTTCCAGGTCATTCATAAAAAATATTGACCAGGAAAAAGGCTTTGGTCCTTGCCAAAGACCTCTTTCCAGCTTACACAGAGCTAGCTGTTCCGCAATCCCTAAGAGGCCATTTATGTTAACCAACTGTGAAAGCAGTGACTACGGCATGATCCTGCTCAGCGATCACCATCTCACATACAATCAGATCACAGGAGGTCATGTTAAGTCCACCGCTAAAATTTCCTCATCCTGCTGATTCACCAACTTAGTGGCACAATAAAAAAAGGAAATATAGTATGTCTAGCAGGTCGTGTTTGCAGTAAACTTCCATTAACTTCTAGTGATGGGTGCCTTTTCTTCAAAAATGCCCACAGATCAATTGTGTAATGATCTGTTCCAAAATTTCAGCAAGAACCTAGATAAAACTCATACAATTTCCTGGCTTCAGCGTTTATTCCTATGATAAGATCCAAAGGAAACCCCTTAATTAAAAGGGAAAAACGTTGTGAATTTACCAATATTATCCATTCTATTACAAAGCAACCCCACTCACTAACCCCTCGTCCCCCAGTTAACATTTCAGTGCTCAGGTTGACAGCAGAACCTCCCACTTCTTTGTTTTAGACTATGATGTCACATCGATATTCCAGAATCCTTTTCTTCTTCAGGCCTCTATGTCACCTGGCAGAGTGGTTAAGTATTCATAACCCCCAAATTAAAGATTAAAAACTTTTCAAAACTGTGGGAACAAATGGTTGCCTATGATGCATGTGCATCTCTGGAGTCAACTTCCAGGAAAGTGCTTTCTTCCAGGAGCATATTAAATCTAGAGTATATGGATGGTGTGCAATTATCCTCATTGTATTCCCAGTGCCTGGAACATGGTAAGTACTCAAGAAGTATTTGTGATAGCAAATGGGAAGATGGTAATGGAAATATGTACACCTTTAGGAAAGTCTGAGTTTTAATTTCATCCTAAAACAATGATTGACAGGAGGACCTTTATAGAAACAGATCTGGTCTAAGGACTATGGGAAGAGTTCCTGAAGATCCCTAGAGGAGAACAGGAAAGCTAGAGAAAGAGGGAAGAGAAAAGAAAAGAGAAGACGAGGGAAGGGCTATGAGCTGTGCAGAAGCAGCGGAATGAGCCCTGATGATGGACACAGAGGTCCAAGGTTGAAACCCTGATGTCCCACTATGAGCTGTTTGCCATTGAATAAATCTCACACCTTACAGAACCCCATTTCCTAACTGATGTGACAGACACAAGAACCACATTGTACAAGAGTGCCGTGAGCATCAGATGAAGTAAAGAATATAAAAGCACATTATCAAATCCGTATCACCTACACCTTACATCTTCACTGGAGTCACCTTGAATGGAAAGCCTGGATAGAAGAGCAGTGGATTACCAGAACAGATGTAGGGTGGACTAAGAGTCCGCTTCCTCCATGTGGACTCTCTGGCAAACATGAAATGTTTCTGATTTTGGATAAACACTGACCTCCACCAGGTAGAGAAGACACCAGGTGCTTATGCAGTTTCAGAGCAGGTGAGAGATGGAGCCATACAAATATTCATCCAGGGCTGGGTCCCCTCTGGTCAACGAACCCTCAGCACATCCTAACCTGAAAGTATAATCTTTGGCATAAAACCAATTATCGCCATTTCTGGTACTGATAGAACAGTATCTCTAGCCAGTTGGGCGTGAAATCTGGGTCTTCATTGTCAACCCCTGCACCAGTCTAAGGGGAGGGAGTGAGGGTGACATCCCAGGGCTGTCATCCTGAAAAATTTTTGAACTGCTCTGAGCCCCAGTGTTCTCGTCTGTCAAACAGAGGTGATACCTCCTGCCCCACTTTGTTTCAGCATTTTATGAGAACCAACAGACTGATAGAAAAGCTTTTGAAAACTCTAGGATGCTATTAAAAATAGTTAGTCTTAATAATTGCAATATTATAGGACCAACTGCTTTTGTGTATCCTGTACACAGAAAATAGAGTCCAAAACTCTCAATTTAGTGATACCAAAGATACTGGTTCAAAGAAGTGTGACAGCTACTTGTGTAATTGTTCTACTTGTCCTGTAGCTAAATAGCTTGAATCTATGCAGTTCTGATGCTGAAGAAATTAAGAAAATCATCACCACATTAAAGGTGCAATTTTTTTTTAAAGAAATGCATTAATGAGATGGTGGGAAGTAGACTTACAGTGAAATAGGTTTGGAAGTGTTTGGTTTTCCTAATTAAATGGAGCTAATGAGTTTCTCCACTGAGCCCGAGTGCTGGCCTAAACAGTCTAACAAGCCTCAGATTCTGTGATCTCAATAAGGGATGGCCAATTGGCAGCTGAAAATACCTGTGTCATGGTGTGATTCATACTTCACATCTTTGATGGAAACCCTCCCATCAGAATGCAGGAGCAGGTCATAAGCACCATTGGGGGTTGAAGTGAGACCCTACAGGGATCTAGTCAAGACACATTAGCACCATGTCACTATGAGTATGAGGCACGGAGACTCTCAAAGTGGAAGCCACCACAGATCACAAATCAGAGCTGGGAACAAAGTGGCCAAGAGGAGATAAAATTTAATTTGGCCAACAATAATTGAGCATGGAGGTGGGGGTGGGATACAGAGATACAAAAGGCATGCCACCATGTAAATCTCTGAAACAAACTGAGGAGATAGAGACACAAAATAAAAATAAAAGACAATTTAAAACATTCTCAGTGTTTCCATTTTGTCTCCAGATGTAATCAATCCTTCGACATAGTGGATGAAGCCATTTATGACATGGCCGTCATATGACTCTCCATTTCTGGCCCCATCCTAAACTTCTCACCCCCACACACAAGGAGCATGAAGAGAGCTTCTCTCAGCCGTGGTGTGTCTTCTTGGGCACCCATTCCTCTGTGTGTATTGCCCTTTCTGCCTGAGATGCCCTGTCTTTTGCTCCGGATGTAGCCAACTACCCAGAGTCACATAGGCTGTGAAGCCCTTCCTCTAGGTCCATTTCTCCCAATTCTTGAACTCTAAGCTCATTCCTCTTATGGAACTTGGTACTTCCGTCTCTATCATTTTATCCCTACTCATTTCTCAGGTCTCCATTTAAATACAACTTGGAAAAGCATTCCTTGATACCTCACCAACATCTAAATCAGGGCTTCATCTTATTTTCTACTATAATCCTCTTCTCTTCCTTCATAACACTATCACAGCTTTTAGGTGAGTAATAATATTTGTCTGAGTACACATGCACACAAATGCTCAAGACTGTAACTTTGATAAATTTCAAGGACTGTTTTGTTCATCATAGATTCCAACACACACTGGTGCTCAATCAATATTTGTTGAACAAATTCCTCAAAGTGCTCAGAGCACTTTGTATAATCTTTAACTATAACACTTAGTCCATGATAATCTAATTATTTATCCACATTTTTATCCCCACCTTTGGATTTTAGTCTTGGTGAGGCAGCTGCCAGGCTATCTTGTATTTGGCAGTATTCTAGATCTTATCACCCCGTATCTTAATTGACTTCCATCTGTCTGCCAACTTATTATGGCAGGAAAAGAATGTTTACATGGTATCCCAGGTGCCTAGCACTGTGTCTAGCACACAAATGGTTTCTAAGAGAATGAATGAATGAATAGAACTTCTTTTCCCATTTTCTCCTGACCCTCCAAAGTACTCTTCAAATGTTGGAAGAATTTTATGTCCCAGCACTCTGGTGTCTCATACACCTTCTGTGCATGAGTTTCCTACTTGGAGCACATCCAATAAAACCCATAACACTTCAGATTTTCAGAAGAGATGCACGACAAGGGCATTAGCTTCCTCGAAAAAAATTATTTTTTTCTCCACAAAATGACGCAAAGGCCTGTAGGCACGAAGGTCCTCTCTGCCATTGAGTTTAAAGGATAACATGATTTACTGAAAGTTGCTATTGGTGAATTTTCCAAGGAGAGGCATATCTATAAAGCTCAGTGTAATCTGGAAAATCATCACTCATTGCCAGTTAGGACCTCTGCGAACACTATGCTCACTGCAAACACCACGCTCACTGTGGCATGGATGTACCCAAGCAAGCCCAAGAACGGGGCCAGGCCGGCAAGGGGCGTCCATGCTGCATCAGACAAGGAAGCTGGAGGAACAAGAGGAGCTGAATGAGAATATGACACACCTACAGGGTACATGATGGCCTCTCCAAATACCTGAGGACTACCACCCAGTTAGGCTTTATGTGTATGCCTCAGAAGAAAGACTCAGGGTGGGAGTGATATTTATTTCTGATGTGAGGAAAAACTACTTAAGAGAATTGCACAGAAGAGAACATGGAAAGGATGGCCATCCCAGACACCAGCCCCGTGTGACACCTGAACAAGAGAACAACGGTAGCTTGAACTGTGCAGGATGTGCAAGCATCAGATTTGGGGTTGGAGAGAGTGAGGAAGAAGTAATGGATACTGATGACCACCATTGACTGAGTCAGGTTGTGTGCCTAAGCATTTAATCCCCCACAACATCCTAAATCACGAGGGTACTCTTACTACCCTCTTTTTCACCAAGACACAGACTGAGGCACACAAAACCGAAGAAGGTGCCCAAGGTCACCGAGCTAAGGATGACATCAAGATCCAAGCCATGGTTCATCCAACTCCAGAGCCTGTGCTTTTAGCTGCAAAGACGGTTAAAGTCCCATGCAACTCTAATATCCTGAGACTCTCTGAATATTGAGGTATCAAGAAAACAATCAATAAACCATCTCAAATGTAACTAATGGAGCTGAGTCCTTCGCCTTCTCCTTTCCCTTTGTCCTCCAGTGTAACTCCTATGCTTACAGATACAGAGCATCTAACTGGGTTTCAAGTTTACTGTGTGTCTCTGTGTATATGTGTGCATAGATCTGACAGGGCTAGTTCATTTCAAGTAACCAAGTATGTCTTTGGACAGCTCTTGTCAAGATCCAATAGAAGAGCCAATTCCAAAAATATGTTCCTTTAGTGGTTTTTTAGGGTTCTCTGCTCTGCACGGATTGACAATGTGGTAACAAGAGACATTCTGGAGACTGGATTTAATGCAACCATATGCTAGACAGAATGAGAACCCATATTGCAGCAGACCAGCCGGTACATTTCCATGTTAACAGAAGCTTGATTGCAAATTACATTTAGTCTCAACAGCTCAGTTCACTGCACACAGATGCCATGGGGGACTGTAAAGTTAGCGAGATGTGGGGGAGTACAACTAACATTTTTTTTTTTTTGAAAAAAAAAATCCTTCAGCTGATAGAATGCCAAGGAGCATCAGCGCTGATGCTGAAAAGAAAATGCTGCTATATTTGTTTTGCCAGGAAAGGAAAAATAATCATTGTCGTGAGTTGTTAGTCAAATTATGAATACGAGCTCGGCTGGTAATTGTCTGATAATACAAACAGTGATATTGGGGCTGTCAGAGGCTGCACGCCCTGCTTGACAGCTAACATGTACACGCTCTCTGAATGAGGAGTTGGTTCACTGATTCCAAAAGTCAGGCAGACAGAAGGGCGGCTGAGAGGAGAATTTCCCCAGGATCCTGGCCCCTTGTCTAGGACTGGATCTGGGTCAGCTTCCCAACGTGTGGTCAGCATCTGCCCCACGGAGTGGAGGATCTATGGATTTGTGGGAAGAACGTGACATGGGTTTGAGTTGCTGGTCTGTCTCCTCCTTACTGTGCAACCCTCGGTAAGTCATTTAACCTCTCTGGGTATAGGTTTCTCCATTTCTAAAATGGGAATGAGAATTCTCAACCAGGTCCTTCTCCCAAGATTAGCGGGAAGATCAGCTGAAGACAGTGAACACATAGTTCTCTATAAATGTTGAGGCTGTAAGTTGCCTTCTTGGCTGGGTTTCTTTGTTCCCATTTTAAGAGCTGAGCTGAAATGATTCCTTGTCCATTTTCTCATGGTTGGAGCAGAATTCTTTCATCTAGATACAAGTACCCTTGAGTTAGAATCATTCCTCTTCTTTCTGCTGAAGAGTCTGGCCACAGGGCACTTCTCACCAACAGCCCAGCCTGACTCCTTTATCACATGCTTTCCCCCCTAGGGAAGCTGGAGGCTTTCAGCAAGTCCAATCTGGTAGGTACAATACACTCATTCTTTCCATTCTCCTGTTCTCCAGACTCCAAGCTGTGGTAGAGATTGTTCTCCTTTCTATTACATGTTCTCCCCTTAGCCTCTAATTCCCAGAACCCCTTGCAATTAAGTGTGGCCATCTAGCTAGGTTCTGGCCAAAGAAATATGAACAGCAGTGAAGTTCACGACTTCCCAGCCTTACCTTTAGGTTATCTGTGCATACATGACCCTTCCTCATTCTCTTTCTCCATCTACCAGTTGAGGACAAAGACAGGGCCTATGAGAGAACAGAGCCACGCAGAAGGAATTCAGTCCCCTAAATGATGGTCTGGAGAAGAACCCCCTGCCAACCTACGCTGGGCTAGGAAGTGAGTAAGAAATGAAGTCTACCCTCCTAAACCTCTATGGCTAATTGGCTGGTTGTTAAAGTAAACGGCCTACCTTAAAACTCAGAAAATTGTCTATCTTATCTCACTACATAAAGGACATTATTACCAGAACGCAGTCGACATCACATCAAGCACTCCGGAACACTTTCACACCTCCAAGCCTTTGCTTACCTGGCCATTGTCTTCCCCTGTCCCTCAGCTCCAACTATACTTGGCTACCAAGCAAACTCTCACTCCAGGGTCCAGCTCTGAAGCACCACCCAGATGCAGTGAATCTCTCTCTCCTTTGGGCTTTCACAAATACATACATAGCCCTTATTTGATTATAGTGGGATTATGGTTTACACAGGTCTCCCTCCTCTTAAGGTAGGAACGCTATCTTCTTCAAATTCTTGATTAACGTCTGAAAAAGCACCCTCTCATCTTTCCGCTCTATTTTCATTCAGTATCCATGGGATGACATACCCTAAGAGTATCTTCCAGCTTAAAGATAGAGGAACACAGGGGCAAACATAAATGTCTCTGTAACTTAACATGTCTTATTACAGTTCAGGGAAAGCAAAGTCACATCCTTCCTAGACATCTACCAACCAAGGCCTGCACTCGACCCTTACTGACATGTGAAGAGCAGGAGGACACTGGTCTGAGGAAAGTAGGCATAACTTTAACATGTTGCAGGCACGGGGGAGGACCCATTAATGGAGGGCTCCTACTCCTTGCTCACCGCACTCCTCTTTGCCACCCCACTGGGACCCCTTGTGATCATCATCCTTCAAAAGGCAAGAAGCCAAGCTGTGACTTGTTCCCTTCTGAGTCCAGCTCTGCCAGTCAATCAGGGCTGCATGGAAGATACAAATTGGAGTTATGCTCACAGCGGGACCTGGATACTCAACATCAAACACTTCCCCTGGAACTTAAGGACACCCTACGGGGTTTCGTCTCTGAGGGAACAAACCACTTTAATTTTTGTTTTCCAGTGGCTATTACTGTCATCCTGCTCATTGTTTTGGTTTGGGATCTGCTCCTTCCCCCTACTTTGGGGTTTTCAGAAGCTGGTTGATTTTCTTACTTTCTTATAATTTGATACTTTGGGCTTCTCTATCTGCCATTCTGATATCCTCATTGCCATCAGCTATTTTTTTTTTTGAGTTAACTCCTGGAGAGTGCTCAGAGATATTAAGCAAGGCAGAAAGGTGGCAAGATTAGAGTCCCAGATAGGGGATGGGAAGCCCAGGTGGGTCCTAACTCTGGGACAAATCATTTCACATTAGTCTCTGTCTCTAGAAATAGGAGGGGAAATTTGAACTCTGTCCCTCTAGACTCAGCTCCATCAGAGCAGGGATTCTGTGTATTTTGTTCATTTGTAGCCCTATGCCTATCCTAGTACATGGTCTGTGGTAGATATCCAGTAAAGTTTGTTGAGTGACTGAATGATTGTTGTGAAGATGAAATAAGCTAATAGACATAAAAACACTTGGTAAATCTTATGGCAGTGTACACAGAGAAGCATTACTACTTCACAGATGGGAAATGCATGGACTGTCCCCAAACTGAAGAGTTATTAGGCTATTTTAAAATATTGGAAGATATTTTGGCAAATATTTTTCAAATCTGCATAATATCACTGATGTGGCACAGGGTTGCAATTCAAATGGGAAGGAGGGCAGAGAGGCAATTGCTGTCTTAATGGAGATGAAGAAAGGAGAAGGCAGTGTGGGTTAGGGAGAACCTGGATGTTCCTAGGTAGAAAGAGTTATGAGTAAGAGGGGAATCTTATGCTCACTTGTTCTAACAAAACAGGTTTTATTGGCTGCCCAAAAACACTGGAATCTTGTGTTGGATAAGAATTTTCCTGGAGCCACTATTTTCTAATATTTTCATATTTATTTATAATCAGACCAAATCTGAAAAATGACTTAAGGCAGAACTTGTCAAAATAGGCCCTCACAGCTGACATTTGAGTCAGTCAAATCTCTCATCTCATAGATGGGAGACTTAGGAAAATTATGTGTCTCAGGTAACTCAGCTGGATGTGATGTTCAGTGCTAGCCACACTCCTAACACTGCTTTCTGAATCATAGATTCTTAGAGACACTAAGAATACTGGCCTATAGCAAGAAAGAAGAAGAAAACAGACACACAAAAAGAACAAAAGTAAAACCACTTCCTGGACTTCCTTTGGCTCTTCACCCCCCTGGTTCCAGCTCAGTTCCAGACCTAGCTATTTCCTTGCCCTTGGATTTCTGACACCCTCACATCCTTAAAATAAGTTTCTCTTTGTAGCCCAGTTAGCAGCATTGTGTTTTGTTCATGGGAACACGGAGCCTTTAGCAATCCAACTACTATTAGTTCCTGGAAGGATCAGGTGTCCCCAAGCTCCTAGCACAAAGACTTGTACAGAGCAGGTGCTCAGTGAAGGTAGGCTATTATTACTGAAGCTTCAAGAATCATCCCTAATACCTCTTCCCCTCTCTCAGATAACTTCTCCCAGAAGGATCTTGTACTGTAACTGCCAACATACTTGCCCCATCTTGCTTTCTAAACCAATGTGCCCATGTCCCAAAGCATAACCCCCACTGGTTCCCATCTAGACCCAGGTAGTAATGAGGGAGGTGAAGAGGTTAGAGACGACTGTACTAGAATCATAAGCTTGTTTATTGCATCAAGTTCATGAAGGGTCAACCATAAGTTTCTCAATCAATAGTGAAGCAAAAGAGAATAAAATCATCATTCTAGTCTTATGACAGAAATATGAATAAAATATAGTTCCAAGCCCTTAAGGAGCTTTCAATGTGTTCGGAGACAGACACAAACACATACAACTAGAATATGATTTAAATGTTAAAATAGACACAGAATAAATAAATAAATACCATAATAGACTCAAGTACAGAGTCCTCTGAGAACTCAGAGGTTATCCCGGGACATGGGATCAAAGAAGGTTTCAGAGAGTAGGAGACATTTGAATTGGACCATGAAACATGCGTAGGATTTCCCAGATGGCAAGAGTCAGGAAGAAGGGCATTCTAAGCAATGGAAATAACAAGTGCAGTGACAAGTAGGGGTGGACAGATGTGACAATGATAAGGGACTATAATTCATCTGGAATGACTAGAGTAGCGTTGGCCAGATATACCCTGGAAACAAATGGCCATGGTTAATAAGTTTGGGAAATGCATCCTTTATTCCCACTTACAAATTTAAAATGCATATTTGCCCATCAAATAGCTCTGAGAAATCAGTGAGAAGGCTACATGGATAGTCCAGGGAAATACGGTAGAGATCCTGAAAAGGGGAGAGCAGAAGCAAGTTCAAAGAGGGATGCAGGAAACCAAGATTGCAAATGAAACACAATTAGGACTTCATCAAACACAAAAGAGGAATGGACTTAAAAGGACCAGATTTTAGCTTGTTGGACTGAATGGAAGACAATGAGACTGGAGGAGAAAAAAGAAGTGTTTGGGGAAGATAACATAGCTTTGGCTTCAGTCATGTTGAATGTGAACTGGCTATGAACCACCACATGAAGATGTCCACAGATAGCTGACAATAGAGGTCTAGGTTCTAGAAGTAATGGAGGAGTTCGAGAAGATGCTAGACAACCAGTAGAACCATTATAGAAAATATCTAGCACTGGACAGGGCGCTGGATTGGATGAACTCCAAAGTCTTTTTGGCCCAGAGCTAGCATGATTTTATGGCCAGAAGGACCCAAGCTGAGGTGTGTAGATGGTTCAGCCTCTGCCTGCTGACCATATCCAAGTGGGTAACCTCCAGAGCTGGCCGTGGAAGTAAGGACAGCAAAAAAAGCTTGACATCTGCACAGAGTCCAGCAAAAGGAAGGGTTTTTTTTGTTTTATTTGAGATTTTATATCTAAGTAAATTCTACACCCAACATGGGGCTGGAACTCATAATCCTGAGATTAAGATTTGCATGCTAGAAGTGGGTTTTAAAGAAATGTCTTTCACAGGGATGCCTGGGTGGCTCAGTCAGTTGGGTGGCTGCCTTCGGTTCAGGTCATGATCTCAGGGTCTTGGGATCGAGTCCCGTATCAGACTCCTTGCTCAACTGGGAGTCTGCTTCTCCCTCTGTCTGCTGCTCCCCTGGCTTGTGCATGCTCGCGTGCTCTCTCTCTCTCTGACAAATAAATACATAAAATCTCAAAAAAGAAAAAGTTCTTTCACAAGTAAAAATTTGCAGTGACCTTAGTAAAATGGCTCCCTTTCTTTTGNACTCCTTGCTCAACTGGGAGTCTGCTTCTCCCTCTGTCTGCTGCTCCCCTGGCTTGTGCATGCTCGCGTGCTCTCTCTCTCTCTGACAAATAAATACATAAAATCTCAAAAAAGAAAAAGTTCTTTCACAAGTAAAAATTTGCAGTGACCTTAGTAAAATGGCTCCCTTTCTTTTGGCCTGGTATCACTGAGGAGAAACACTGGAAATAAAGGATATTCAAGAACAATCATGGAAACAGAGCCTGTTCCTGGCAATATACTCCACTGACCCTCCCTAGGGAATAGTGCAGCCTGGGAGAGCCAGGAGAGCACAGGGCTGGGAGTCCGGTGGCCAAGGTTCTAGTCCTGACCACCTCATTAAGTCACTGTATGTCCTTGTAAAATTTGCCTACCTTCTATGTGCCTCTATACCATCATCTATACATCTATGAAATACACTTAAATAATAATACCTGCACAGCTTATCCCAAGTTTTCAGGAAGGTTCGATGATACGGGTTTGTTTTGTGAAAGATAACTTTAGTAATGAAGACTTCTACAATACTAAATATTCATCCTAAACTCTTGGAGCTGCAAGGGGTCTCAGGCACTGAATAATTCAATCCATGATGCCTATTTTGCAGATGGGAAACCAAGGCCCAGAGGGATCAGGGGATTCCCCAAGATTAGACAGGAAGCAGAGCTGAGCCAGCAGTAACATGAGTTCTCTTTCTTCCAAACACCACTGCCTTCTAAAGACCAAGAGCTGGTACCAAGGCAGCTGGAAATCATAAGCTAGAAAGAAAATGTGGTTGAATATATGGTATTCAGAACTCTGAGCAGAAAATAAAGTCTACAGTGTGAGTAGGCCGGCCAGAACTATTTGCTCCACATTCCTATAAAGTGGGCAGTCTTTGTGTCCAACTGAGCTGACCCCAGCTGTCTCTCTGACCCCTCAATGATTTCACACACACGCTGATGGTGACCATTTTCCTAGTCATATCCTCACTAACCAGATTAGAAGTTCAGACATATGTATTCCACCCTTTCCTGTAGATCCTCTCCTTTCTGGTCTAAAGGAATGTTCTAGGTGGGGAGCAATGAGCTGGTTTTACTCACAACACTTCTGACACCAAACGTGTTTAAGAGGGTTTCCCACACCAACCTATTTCCCAGATCTCTAGTACTAACATAGAGTTAGGGCAGGTCCCACAGGCTAAGAACTCATTCCCACAACTCTGCCCCACTTCAGAGGCCTGTCTTACCACTTGTACTTCTGACCAACTGGCTATAAATTCAGCAGGTTCCCACAATCCTCTCCTCAGATTTAAGACTTTCCTCAAACATCTCACAGGATTCAGGGGAACATTTTACTATCACAGACTTATTATAAAAGATATAAATCAGGAACAGACAAGTGGAAGAGATGCATAGAGCAGAGTATGGAGGAAGGAGCATGCTACTTTCCTACCTTCCCAGTTCCTCTGAGTATTCATCAACCCTGAAGCCCATGTTTAGGGACTTATATGGAAGGTTCACAACATCGCCATGGTTGATTGACTAACTGGCCATTGGTAGTTGACTCAAACTCCAGCCACCCCACCCTTGCCCTGCTCCCGGAGTTGGGAGATGGGGGACTGAAAATTCCAACCCTCTAATCATGCCTTGATCTTTCTGGTGACAAGCCCCCATACTGAAGTTATCGAGGGACCCCCCCCAGCCACCAGTTGTCTCATTAGGAAAAAAAGATATCCTATCACCTAGGAAATATCAAGGGATTGATAGCAGCTCTGTGTTAAAAAAATTTTGTAAAAAAATGCTCTTATTACCCCTATCACTCAACAAATTACAAGGGTTTTAAGAGCTCTTTGTCAAGAACCAGGGACAAAGACCAAATATATACTTCTTATTATGGCAACAGGGGCCATAGTTTCTTCCTTTCCTGAACTGTGATGAGAGTCCCTAACAGATGTTCCTTGATCTTGCTTGTCCATCTTCTCCTCCCTAAAGCTGGCATTGTTACTTTCCCATAGCATTTCTGCTTTTTCCCCCGCTCCATCTTCATAGCATAGAGGACAAGGCCCAAAACAGCACCTTGCTGATTTCAAGCTCCTTCCTGATTTGGNTGCATCTTTTTTTTTTTTAAAGATTTTATTTATTTATTTGACACAGAGAGAGAGATCACAAGTAGGCAGAGAGGCAGGCAGAGAGAGAGGAGGAAGCAGGCTCTCTGCCGANACTTTCCCATAGCATTTCTGCTTTTTCCCCCGCTCCATCTTCATAGCATAGAGGACAAGGCCCAAAACAGCACCTTGCTGATTTCAAGCTCCTTCCTGATTTGGGCTCAATCTGTCCTTCAAGCCTTATTTCTTCTACTTCCTCACCATGCACTATGCATCAAGCTCANACTGCATCTTGGCTTTCAAGCTCCTTCCTGATTTGGGCTCAATCTGTCCTTCAAGCCTTATTTCTTCTACTTCCTCACCATGCACTATGCATCAAGCTCAACCTGGACTCATAGCTAAATCCTCAATACATGTAGTCCTTCTTTGCACCAGTCTCTCAATCTACTAGACCATTCACCAGGGCCCACTGCTGATTCCCTCACACCCCCGTGGTCTTGGATTTTTCCTGTTTCAGCACATATATCCTTTCATAATATCATGATGTGTGTACCTGTCCACTTCCTCATTAGATGGTACTCGTGTCAATTCATCTCTCTGTTCCTCACAGCACTCAGCTCAGTGCCCAGAAACCTAGTCTCAGAAAAATAACTTCTATTATTTGAAGAAAAACAAATATGTACACTACACTAGAAGTGAAGACAACCATACTAAAACAAAACAAAAACCAGTGTTGGCTGAAGATGAAAGTTTCCACATGTCTTCAAATTAGAGTTGGTAGCTGGTTCTCCAGAGAAGCACTTGGAAAAATCATTTTACCTGTTCCCCTTCTTGTATGTTCAGTTACCTAAGCTGCTTTGAAGTCTGTAAAATGGCCAGTATCTCCAATCAGAGCAGTGTTTCCTTTCCAGACAGGAAGACTGCCGCGAAGGAGAGAAGCCACGCTTGTTTTTGCGGTCTGGGCTGCGATGATGACTCATCCACTAAAGCCACAGGCTGTCTATTTTGATCTCTCTATGTTCAGAGTCTATTTACGGTGGCAATTTTCGTTCTTTCTCTTTCTCCCTTCCCACCTCTGGTGACTTATCAGAACGGTCACACGCATTTGACAAACGGAACCTGTATAAGGAGGGAGAGAGCATGATTGAACATGCTTTCAGCTAAAGCCCACGAATGAATGCTTGTGTTTACAGCTCTGATGATAGGGTTCCGGTAATGACTTGGCCTTTTTCTCCTTGATTGAATATTCCCCTGGGCCTGCCAGTCTGGGTTCCTGTTATTTAGTGAGGACATTGGAGCACAACCTCAAGATGTCTGCAAAAATGACCTTTTCTTTGGGCTGATTCCAAATGCAAAGAAAAGTAGAGCCCAAGTTAGACAGGGTGCTTCTGGAATACAGCTTTGGAATTCACTTTTTCCCTCTGAAGCTCAGAAGCCTGGAATCACATTCTATCAGAGCCAGAGAGAACCATAGAGGTGATCTGGTGACAAGTTTTCATTCTGCAGATGGAGAAATCCAGGACCAGAGGGAAAAAGCAAGTCGCCGTAAATCATACGGCAGACGCAGTCACAACAAATTCAGGCTTGGAACTTGTCTCAGAGTTGTAGTCAGTGTTCTTTTGAATGGCTGAGGACTGAAATTAATGGCTGGCTAAATGGTTGCTTAAATAAAGGAAAAGCTACTCTTCATTTCCTGTGTTACACCGTGACAGCAATACGCCCTGTTCGCCCTATACTCAACATGAGAGACAGGCAGCATGAGCAAACGGACTCGCTTCTGTTAGCTCAGGGTCTTGCTGTTAGCTTTAAAAACCAAAATAGAAAAAGTATCAGAGTCAGTGGTGGACGGTCTCACCTGGGACAACCTTGGAGCTCCCACATCTGCCTCATTGAGTGTCTTCTCTGCATTTTTGGCTTCACCTATGAAATGGGACATTAGATAACTAACTACAAGCCTTCTTCAGAAGTTGAAGTGAGAAAATATGTTCAGGAAGTTCTTGGGAATATAAAGCTCTGTTCTGCTTGTGAGAAGGATTATTACTATGTTATTAGACTCCTATCTATGGGTTCCTACTTTCTCTGAGGTGACAATTTTATATTCTCCTATCAAAAGAAATCCCTTCATCCTAAATGAGGGATTTTAAAGATAATTTTTAACTGTAAATTTTTCACATATTCACTGTAGACTATTTGGAAATCCAGAAACATATTTTTTAAAAAGAAAATCATCTACAATCTTGTTACCTAGATATAACCACATGCATGTACAATTTGAGTCAAGTTATTATAATTTTGTCTTTTTTGAGCTTTTTTCCCAGATCATTAAATATCACATATACATGTGTGTTATATGTGCATAGTATTCCAACATCAGAATGCAACATAATATTTTTAAATGGCATAATTACACTTTTTTTATTGTTTATAAAATTTTATTGTTAGGTAAGCTCTACACCCAACATGGGGCTAGAACTCACATCCCTGAGATCAAGAGCCAGCCAGGTGCCCCTGGCATAATTAGCTTTTGACACATAGGGAATTTATTAGTGATTTTCTTAACATATGTTTAAAGACTGCATGAATTCCCAGCTAGAATTTCTCTGAGCCTTACTATAGATACGTTGACAATATGTTTTTCTCTTGTCTAAGACAGGACATTTTATTTTATTTTATTTTATTTAGAGTAGAAAGTCATACTATCAATGATTATGCCATGGCAGAAAGTATAAATCCGAACCATTCTGAGCAAAGTGGATCATATGACCACTCTACTTATAGTCACAAGGAATTTTAAGAATATCACTAACCAGAGGCAGTATGGTGTAAGGCTAAAAACACACTTTCTAGAATCAGAACATTTGGGTCCAAGATCTAGATCCACCATGGTTGGCAAAAATGACATAATGGCACTGAATCTTGGTTTCTTCACCTCTAAAACACGAGCTATGACCTGAATCAACTGCAGAAAAGTTGAAGAAGAATATAAAGGAAAGCCTGTTGTAGCTAAAATAAGATCTCCTGTTGGAAAGATTTTTTATTTTAATGACATTAGTGTGATGGAGCTAGGTTCTCTTCACATCAGCATTCTTCACAAGGGTGTCCTAAACAATTCATATTCTGCCTGAATATGCAAATGATTACTCTGATAGGAGACAGGAGAATAAACCACTGACCCACACAAGGAGAATCTATATTTGCCCCTAGTTGGATCTCATTACACTCCACACAAAAGGATAATTAGTGTTCTCTGTAAAGCTGCCCTTTAGCTTTATTGACTACTGGTTAAAATAATATGCTATAGTTTGGAAATCTTTTGACCATGCCAGGCCTTTATCCTCTAATGATATTTGGGGAACTGGGATTATGCCTGGATGGTCAGTTCTAGTCACCAAAAATAGATGTTTAACTCTCCCAGTTACCACATATAAATTAATTCCCAATTTCCTAAAGAGAAGCATGATTGAATTCTCTGAAGTCTCATACTGTCTTCCAGGCAGGAGAGGAATCATGGGCTCCAAAGGCAGTCAAATGGTTATCTTCTAGTTGAATTAGGAGAAAAAAGCTAAAATGCTCATAACTCTACAAACTTAGGCACCAGGATCTTCACATACATCACAATCATCTTATTGGAAATGTTCTATACCACACAGAGCTGATCGTGCAGTGAGGGCTTGATAACTGACTGCATTATGAAATACTTACTTGCCTTTGTCATAATCATTGATGTGATTATTTTTCAGTTCAATATTCAGTTGAGTAATTTCATTTTCCCTTTTTTAAAAAAAAAAGATTTTATTTATTTATTTGACAGAGAGAGAGAGATTACAAGTAGGCAGAGAGGCAGGCAGAGAGAAAGGAGGAAGCAGGCTCCCTGCTGAGCAGGGAGCCCGATGTGGGGCTCAATCCCAGGACCCTGAGACCATGACCTGAGCCAAAGGCAGAGGCTTTAACCCACTGAGCCACCCAGGTGCCTCATTACCCCTTTTATAAAAAGTACCTTAAGTATGAATCTTTGATTATCAGCCTCCTTTGGATTTTTTGTACATTTCTCTTTCCTTCACTGGGCCTCATACAATACCTTGTATAGAAGTGTTTGATCAATACTTGAGAAATGAACAAAATTATCCCTACCTCCTTTCCACTGCACATCTGAAACAATTATACCTTCACAGTAACCCAAATTCTTTCCCTTTCTCTTCCACCTGTGCTTTAGTGAAAAGAACAATAAACTTGGAATTACAATAACTGAACTAAAACGAGGTAACTGGGTGAAGCTACAACTCTTTCCTACAGAGGAATTCCAATTAATTAATGTAGGAGAGATGAGGAACACACTAAGCATGGCAGCAAGCAAGATCTACCAATAGATACTAAAACTGGTGGGTAAAAGTTTAGGGGGACACAGGATTTGAGTATGGTCTCAAAGTATCTCCTCTAAAAATATTTAGTAATCACAAAGTAATCACAGTAAGTGTACAGTGGAGAAACCCAGCAGATGCCATCTTTAGCAAGTGGTCAAAACTATTATCACCAATAGAACACATCAACGTAATAAACATGGTGTGCCCTAAGAAGGACATATCACCTCTGTGCTTTCCTTCACAGTGCCTTCCACAGAATCCTGAGAAAACATCAGGCAAACCCAAACTGCGGAACATCCTACAAAATACTCATCAGTACTTGACAAAAGCGCTAAGATCATGAAAGATGGGGAAAAATGAGGAACCGTTCCAGATGGTAGGAAACATGACAACTGACAGTGATATGGGAGGTGGAAATGGATCCTGGGAAAGAAAGAAAAAGGTTATTAGTGGAAAAATTGGTGAAATCTGAATAAAGCCCATACTTCAGTGAATAGTAGCATTATATCAAGATGAATTCCTTAGTTTTGATTATTGTTCTATGGCTATTTAAGATATTAATGTAAAGAGGAGTTGCCTAAAGAGAATACAGGAGCACTCTACTGAATTTTGCAACTTTTTTGTTAAGTCTAAAATTAGTCAAAATAAGAAGCTTAAAAAGTACCTGAGCTTGAACGCTAGCACTGCCACCATCTGTCCTTAGGTAAGTCACCAAACGTTTCTGAACCTCATCTTATATCACATCCAAAACTAGAGGAATAGCACTTACCTTTTGTTAATGTGAGAACAAAATAAAAAAAGAANCCGGGCTCTCTGCTCAGCAGGGAGCCTGCTTTCTCCTCTCCTTGTCTCTCGGCCTGACTCTCTGCCTACTTGAAATCTCTGTGTGTCAAATAAATAAATAAAATCTTTAAAAAAAAATAAATAAATAAATAAATAAATAAATAAAATTAGTCAAAATAAGAAGCTTAAAAAGTACCTGAGCTTGAACGCTAGCACTGCCACCATCTGTCCTTAGGTAAGTCACCAAACGTTTCTGAACCTCATCTTATATCACATCCAAAACTAGAGGAATAGCACTTACCTTTTGTTAATGTGAGAACAAAATAAAAAAAGAAACCTGAGGCCTCCCCCTTACCTTTTTAAGATAAATTTATTTATTTGAGAGAGAAAGAAAGAGAGTGAATGAGCAGGAGGGGCAGAGGGAGAGGGACAGAGAATCTCAAGAGACTCCACGCTGAGTGTGGAGCCCTCTGAGGGGCTCCATCTCAAGACCCTGAGATCACAACCTGAGTTAAAATCAAAAGTTGGACGCTTAACCGACTGTGCCACCTAGGTGCCCTCTGAGGGTACTTTTAAATTCTGGGTTACCTGGGTGGCTCAGTCGGTTAAGTGTCTGCCTTCAGCTCAGGTCACTATCTCAGGGTCCTGGGATCGAGCCCCCCATCAGGGTCCCTGCTCAGTGGGGAGCCTGCTTCTCCCTTTGCCCCTCCCCTTTCCCTCCTCGTGGTCTCTTCCTCTCTCTCACTCTCAAATAATAAATAAATAAATCTCAAATAAATAAAATCTTTTTAAAAAACCTATAAATTCTTTCTTTAAAAATATATTATTTTTATTATTATTTAGCCCCATTACTATTTCCTGCCCCAAACACTTAGGGTTCCCAGATAAAATACAGGATGCCCCACTAAATTTCAATCTCAAATAATCATTCCAGTCTAAATATATCCCATGTAATAAGAGAAACATACTTATCTTAATCAAATTTTTGACTATCAACATTTAAACCTACTTGGTATCCTATATTTTTATTTACTAAATCTGGCAATCCTACTTCTACCCAAGTTCCAATTGTCAGTCCCTTTCTTTAAGACACTCCTTCCTTCCTTGAGTCTCTCTTTGTACCGTGCTGATGCTCTCCACCCTGAGGACCCTCTGGCATAAAAGTCTCGCCTGAGCATTACAGCGGCTCATGCTCCAGGAGGGAAACACAAAGGTTAGTCAAAGACAGGAGTTTGAATCTGGCAAAGCGAGGTCACGGGGAATGTGCGACTCAGAGGAATTTTTCTCTCTCTCTGACTTGCAATTGTGCAAAATTTATTTTTAAATTTTTAGGGTATTTTTACTACCCACCCCTTAGAGCATCCCAGTGATCGAAGTGTTATGTAAATTGTTAAGCCACAAGGAAAAATGTCAGAACTACCAACGGCACAGAAGACTGACCACATCTTGGGATCTGGGGGGAGGGAATGAGAGAAAAAGAGGGAAGATTTGGCCACAATGCTTTCCCATAAGTTAGTAGACCACATAGGAGAAGTATGCCTGTGCCCATTTAATGATGAGAAACTGAGGCTGAGGGAATAAAAATAACTTAGACGCTCTCTACCTCATCCAGAAATGATCATCTTTTTGCATTAGGGCCATTCATTGCCTCTACATCTTTCTTTGGCACACCATCTGGTCATCAAGGTTCTGCTTCAAGGCCACCTCTTCTGGGAGTTTGTACCCCTGATTCTCCAAAACGGTTTTAAGGTTTGTTTTTCTTACTCTCCACATTACTTTGAGAAAATCCTAAGACCTTTACCTGGGGTCACAGCCACATATGTCTGCATTTTATCTCCTTTTGGCTTTGAGGGTAAGGACTGTGTCATGTTCATGTCAAGATTTCCTACAGTGCCTCCAAAGCAAAGGTGACACTTTCTAAATCGGGCGGGAAGAGGCCCAAGTCCTGGATCAGATTCCCCACTCACTTGGCATATTGGTAACAGCACATACTGTTACAGCTACAATTTTACCATTGGCAAGCAGCTTCTGCTTATTCCCATACATAATCACCCAAATGATTCCTGAGATCCTTCCGGTTCCGGCATCCTGCCCTCCGGGACTCTGGTTTCTGAAGGAGCGGCCATCTGAGTCACAGTCTCCTACTGCCAGTGCCTTCCTGGCTGCTGAGAAGGACTTCCCATGGGTATCCTCATTTTCCCTTTCGGTTGAGACTCCCATGTTCCCTTCTCCCCACCTCCGAGGTAGATCAGAGATATTAAAAGCAAAGATCTTCTGTAGGACATGTCCCGGGTTCCAGGGACACCTGAGTGACAACAGTAGGCTTTCCGTGAATCGACAGCATGAAATCTTAAGGCGTCTTTCCCCTTCCTTCAGGCAGGATGCTTGCCGCTTCAAAGGGAAGATGCCATTTTATTCCAACTGACAGTAGTCCCAATCTCCAAGTGTATACTTTGTTTTATGAGAAATTCCTGCTGGATTTAAGTAGAGTAACACACTTCATCTTTCTGGGCCACCGGTTACCAACCATTTCATGATGGAAACGGTGTGAATTAGAGCTGTTCTCCCCCCTCCGTGTTTGGTAGAAAGCAAGGGAGACAGAATGAGCAACTGTAGAGACAGCGCATACTACAGGCCAGGTACCCAGCTAAGCACCTCACACGTATCATTACTTCTTCCCAATGTCCCTACAACTTTGGTACGGTCATTCCCATTTTTTTTTTTTTAAGAAAATCAAAGCCCACTTTTACTGATGCACCCACAGATGGACCCATGATTTAGAAGGGACAACGACCCTAACACGACACTCGTGGTTAATGCAACTGAAACACAAAGCAGCGGGAGATGACTTTACAGGGACATAATGTTTCCTTAACTTAGGGAAACACACCGCTCGCTAGCTGCTCTCAGTTCATCTTCTTCATGAACTCCTCTCCCTTCTTGATGGAGACCTTCAGCTCAGGGATGGCTTCTGCTGTCATCTTCTCTTTGAAAGGGGAGAGCTTATCAATGCCTGGATTCTTCTGGATGCCCTTCGCGCCCGGCAGTAATGGTGTGGAGAAATAGGCACCGTCGGTGTCCTGGGACGTAATGAAGAAACACTGGACAGCTCCTTCCTTTCCGTTCATCACCTCCACAAGGGAGAAGACAAACCTGGCTCCCACATAGCCATGGACAGGGCGGCAGAGCCTGCTCTGGCTTTGACCTTCACCTCTTCCATGCGGGCCTCCTGGATCTTCCCAGTAACAGCTGTCAGCTGGTTCTGGGGGAATGTCCACCTTGAGAGTGCTCTGGGAGATCAGGGGGTGACAGTCTTCCCAGCATGGCTGCCAGTGACAGGATTGGGTACATTGACTCAAGCTGGATCCCTCAGTTCTACAACAAAAGCCTTGGCTCTGGCAATGTCCAAGGTTGTCATCCCAAAGATTTTATTGCGGTGTATGCTCCATGTTTCTTGAAAACTTCCGTTGCCATAGGATGATGGAGTTAACTGGGTTTGAAATGATGCCGCTCATGGCCTCAGGGCAATGCCCCACACAGGCAGTAGCCAGGGTGGCCACAATTGGGGCACTAGTGTTGAACAGGTCACCCCTGTCATGCCTGGTTTCCTTGGGACTCCTGCTGGAATAACCACCCCAAGGCAACATTTCGGGTGTCTGGCAGTTGTTCAGGTGCGAGGCAGACTTTCCCAGTTGCTCTGGTCTCCATGCAGCTGAGATCTGCGGCACTCAGGGTATATGAGCAATATCATAGAGGGTCAGGCGGCTCACTCAGAGGCTGCCCGATTCCTCCTCCTCCTGAAGACCCTACCACGGCTACTTTAGCCTTGTTCTGGGCTGAGGGTCTGAAGCTGTAGAGGAGAGTGGCGCCAGCAGGGCAGGTGAGGGCGGAGAGCAGGGCTGGAGCAGGCAGGGCACACCTGGCAGGGGGAGAAGCTGGCTGTAGGCAGGGGAGGCCCAGGACCTCCACACTGCACAGAACCTCCCTGCCCGCTCTGCCCGGCCTCAGGTAAGGTCATCCCCATCGGAAAGACAAGGAGACCTATGTTCAGTAACTTAAGCAAATTGTCCAAGGTCACAGAGCTAGCAAACAATTGGAATGGGATTCAGACACAGATCAAAGCCCCCCAAACATGTGTTTTTTAAATGAGCTACTGGCCACTTCTCATGTGAAAATGTTTTAAAAATCAGAAAGCTTCATGCACAGGCATTATCACTTAATCCTCAAAACATACCAGAGAGTGATGAAGCAGGTATTTATAAGTCGATGCAGATTGGTTCCATTATCATACAGCTGGTAAGTGGTGAAGCTGAAAGTCCACCCATTTCCTGCTTCCATGACCAGCTTCCCTCACCGAAAAGACAGAAGCATAACCTTCAAATTCTGTCTGAAAGCAGAATGGTCTATTATATCCATATATATATAATACTAGAAGGAGGTCATGCCACCTTACAAGAGTATAGCTCTACCCTCCCCGTGTCTTCTGAGTCAAATTGACTTATTTTATCTGGAACAAGGAGTTTCCCTGGTGTCAGCACCTCATAACCCAAAATGGACTTCTCTCTGTCTCATGCATCATCCCCAAACCAAAACTGCTAGCAAAGTCCTGCTTCCAGAATTTTTATTGTCTATAATGACACTGCGAACTAGGGGAAGGAGCCGAGCTCTGTTCCAGGCACAGCAGCGCCTACAGTGCTGACGGAGAAATCCACCTTGCACTTGGTCAGGGAAGTGAATTTGATAGGAGACGAGAAAGATGGACTGCCATCAGTGTGATGTTCTTGCAGAAGCACTTTGCTGATTGTTAAAGACTTTTTTTTTTTTAAATCAAACAAAATCTAACAAAACAAACTAAAAAGCCAGAAGCTCCATTTTTCTGAACAGGCAATGAAATCTCTAACTGGGGTGGGGCGTGGTGGGGGAAGAGTCTGACATGAGGACATGAGGAATTCTGCAAAGGGGGTGGGGAGGGGGGTTGGATGGTCTGCCCTGAAATGTGAGGCCCTCAAGCCCCCAGAATCCTCAAGTAGGACTGGAAGGTACTGCTTCATTTGAGCCTTGTGATTAAGAAGACACATGAATAGGGAATCCAAAGAAGGATTAAGTGGGAGAGAAATTGTTTACATGAAAGCTGTAGCTTTTTATTTCTTTGCCAATTCCCCCTCTGCAGACCTTAAAAAGCAGGCAGGTTGCAGGGGATATTAATCAACTGTAAACAAACAACCCTGGAAAAAGATCATATGGTCTGAGAGGCCCAGGGCTCAATGAATAATAAGCACCTTCACTCATACAGCACTTTATAGTTCAGAGTACACTTCCAATTAGATCATTTCTTTTGATCCTCAACAATAGGGGAGGTCAGCTGGGATTAGTAGCCCATTTCACACCTGAGAAAGCTGAAACCAGGAGAGGAAAGAAATGTGCTCCCAGTTACACAGCTGGGAACAAAAATTTGAACCTCTGTCTAACTCAGGAGTACAGGTTTTCCCCTCTTTTATGCCACATTATCATAAAGCAAATGTTGAAAAAAATAACGCCTCTTGTTTGAGTATAAGCAAGCTTCCTGACGTCATATCGAAATTAATTAGATGAATAAATCTACCTTTACCATCCAAGATTGGAAAACAAAAAGTATAAGCAAAATTAAGCATGGGCAGGTACCTGAAAGATCACCACTTACTAATCTGGATTAAAGTGAATCACTTAGGATCTCATTCAGAGATCTATTATCGCTTTGGTAGAAAGTGTATTTCACTTTCAGGATAACAAACTAAATGGTACAATTTCTTTAAAATGAGTATTCTGTGCAAAGATAGGTCTAATCTCTGTCATCAATCAGCCATTCCACAAATATTTGTCTTGTTTCCTGCCAATGACTGACCTTCCCAAATCGAATGTGAAAATACTTCAGTAGGTTGGTTTTATGGAAGAAGAAATAAGGACTGTTATTTTTAGCACTGACTGTGAAATAACAAATGTTTAAGATAAATATTTTCCTCCTATGTAAAATGGGGAGGACATGGCCTCCTGCTACCAGGATTATTTAAGGGAGCATTAAGTGAATTAATAGAGACCAGTCAGATGGTTCATCTGTATTTTTAAAACAAAACACTTTGTTCTAAAACCTCTTCTAAGAAATATGTACACATGAAGCAAGTAAAAGAGGAAGTCACCACTTGAGGGGAGCAGGTGGGAGGGGTTGGACAAAAGTAAATCCAAGCCCTCCTGGCCATCAACATCTCCAGCCCAGTCCAGAATCCTCACTGTGCAGAGAGAGCTCCCACCACCCCTTCACAATCCCAGCATGCCTTGCACCTGCCCCTCCACTAAGCCACCATGTTTTACCGTTATATGGAATCTCTGCCTGCCCTCCACACGAAACTGAGTGCTCCTTGAGGATGGGCACTATGTCTTAATCTGTGTTCCTACTCCAGAACATTCCCTACCATCTCAGATACACGGACCTCATTAATTAATGTATTGGGAATAAATGCATGAGTTAGTGAGTGAGCAAATGAAAAGTCCTTAAGAAGGTAATTTTCTTGAAAAAGCTGATTCACAAGAACAAATGCAATTAAGATAATACTCTTGCATTACTCCACTGCATTTCAGAACCTAACAATCATAAGGTACCATCTCTATTTTGTAAATGGAGGGGGTGCCAGCCCTGATGGACCTGCCAAAGCCAGCAAGTCAGGGTCTGAGAAAGACGGATGCAGGAATATGGTTCCCAGACACATTCCTAGTCCTGAGGAGAATCACTGCTGTCAAGTTAATCAGCCAAATCCTCCTGATCACCAGAGGTCAGGAGCATAAGCAGCAAACCACTTCTCTTCTGGCTTAGGCCAAGGAGAGGCTTGATAGAGTGCCAGGAAGTACAATGAATGTTTTACCTTACAAATGCTGAGGAGACAACATGTTCCTTTTAGCATTAATTGCTTCATTCAAAAGAAGCCATTTAGAATCAGTCTGGTCTTTTTCCTTGATGAGCAATTTCAGGCTGCTACCAAAGCTTTTGTTTGTTGGGAGGAGAGAGGAAGAGAAAGCATTTTGTTAAGGCATTTTAATTTTCATATTTAATGAAACAGATTGGGTAGCAGGTTCCTTTGATTTTATTTCCCTGTTCCCTGAATACCTTCTTGTGTATTACATATTCTGCTGCAGCTTCCTGCAAGAACTTTGCTACATTTCACAAGTTAAGGCTGTCAAATGTTACCCACTGAATCACATCTATTTCTTGTGCCAATATTCAGTTGTTATTATCGTTGTAACAGACCAATCATAAATCTCAAAACTGGAGAGAATGAGAACATGGACTGCTATTTCCCCATATTCTCTTGAGCACATAAAATTATATAAACTCTCTGAAGCCCTCTTATTATTGCTGCACCTAAAATGCTTTGCATTCTTCACAGGAGAAATCCTTTAACAGGGTTACTTTTCCTCAGTATGAGAGAATTCGTCAATCAGAAGTTTCATTGGTTTTAATTAATTAACAAGGATGTAGAGAAAACCACCACCGGCCTGGAGTCGGGAAGCAAGCTCGCTCATTTCAGCTATCATTTATTATAGTGTTTTCTTCTTTCATCCTCCCTGATAAAAAGAGGTCAGAAACTCTGTTTTGTTCATATTTAGAACAAAGCAGGAACAGAGCCTGGCCCGTAATAGGGGATCAATAAAAATTTGCGCAATAAATGAATAAGATCATTCAACTGTTTGACTTGGTTTTCCTGGGCCTCAATTTCTTTCTTTGTTAAAAAACCAAAAGTGTTGATTATGTCTGTGTTTCCTACCTCACAGATGAGATAAAAGATGGCTTTGTGAAACTGTTGAGTTATGCACATAATTAAAGGAGTAGCATCATTAGTAATAGCAGCAGGTCTGCACTTGATCAGCTGTGTGACCTTGGCCAAAACATTTAAATTCTCTAGGCTTTCAATTTCTCATCTGTAAATGGACAGGATTGGACTAGATGANTAAAAAAAAAATAAAATAAAAAAAAATAAATGAATAAGATCATTCAACTGTTTGACTTGGTTTTCCTGGGCCTCAATTTCTTTCTTTGTTAAAAAACCAAAAGTGTTGATTATGTCTGTGTTTCCTACCTCACAGATGAGATAAAAGATGGCTTTGTGAAACTGTTGAGTTATGCACATAATTAAAGGAGTAGCATCATTAGTAATAGCAGCAGGTCTGCACTTGATCAGCTGTGTGACCTTGGCCAAAACATTTAAATTCTCTAGGCTTTCAATTTCTCATCTGTAAATGGACAGGATTGGACTAGATGATCCCTACATTTCTTCCAGCTCAAACCAGTATCTTTAAACCATCAACAAATACGTATTTAGTGCTTACTCTATGCAAAATACTCTTCTAGGAAAAAAACACCAAGGCATAATCTAAGAGATTTCAAAGAAAAATAAAAACAGTAACTTTTCTAAAATACTTCCTCCTGGTTATTTTTCTAATATAAAAGCAGGTCATTAGGGAAAAGCATGGGAAGATGTGAAAACCAGATTTCACAAGAAAAGTCATTTGGGGAAATCAAAAATTGAGTTAGCTGCTGGTATTCATCTTGGGGAGATCATTCTGACCTTCCAAATTGCTTGTGCAACAAACTTGGATTTGACATTTGGTGTTGGCTTTTACAATCTACCTAATGAGAAATATCTTTACAAAGACCTACAGCATGTTGCTTAAAACTGTTCAAGAAAAGGTAGATTTGGGGGGAAGGGGAAGCCAAGAAGTAAAGCAGCATAAATATGCTATTGTGATTTAAACACGCTACTTCCTTTGAGTGTATAGACAACTCAAGACAATTCCAGTCACAAAAAGAATAAGCATATTCACAACTCTCAGAGGAATTCATTGATGCAGGAGTCAGAAAATTTCCTCCAGAATTCGGCTGATCCAGGGAAGAAAACAACTCATCAACAAATACAAATGGTATATAGATACTAGATATTACCAGGGAATTAACCATGTAAGACCACAATACTTGCCCTCAAGGAGATTTATGAGATCATTCATGACACAAAGCTAAAAATCCTTCTAATATAACACATCCAAAATTAATTTCATACTTTTAATCCTCAAACCTACTCTTCTTCATTTGGCCTATCTTGGAAAATTCCATCTCAGTTCACAACTTTACCTACACAAACCAAAAAAAAAAAGAACCAACAGTTTTCTTGATTCCTGCTCTCATTTCCTATGCCAAACGAGTTACCAAGCCTTAGTATCATAAATGACCCCCATGAAATACAAAGGCAGGCATGGGAAGACCTCTAGGAGGAGGGGTCTATTCATCAGAATAGACAAGGCTCTGCTTCAATAACAAATTATCAACATATCAATGGTTTAACACAGTAAACATTCACTTCTTGTTCATGTTATAACCTGATGGAGGTTGGCTGTACTTAGTGGTTCTTCTAAGCCATCATTCAATGGTTCAAGTTGCTTCTACCTTTTAGCTATAGTAAGTATGTTGTCTTCCAGATTCACCATAAGAGAAAGGGAAATAGAATAGAGGAGCTATTTTTAAAGGTCAAGCTTAGAGGTGGTTTACATCTCTTCCGCTCACATCCCACTGGCCCAGACTCAGTCCAACAAAACTCAGTCTTGATCTGACCTCAAAGAAGTTAAGAAGTGTAGTCTCAGCAAATCCAGGAAGAGAAAACTATATGGTAAACTCAGAGCGTTATCTTTGCCACAGGGCTGATACCTAAATTAGATGATCTCTCCTATTTAAAGAGATTTTTCAGGCACTAAGATCCACACATTATCAAGGTTCTCTACCTAACTGACAGAATCTACTCATAATTAAAGTCTTCCTACAATTCTGTGGTTTCATCCTCTAGGAAAATAAAAATTTATAGATCTGTGTCTTCACTGTGGCCTGCCACACTCTGGGATAAAATACTTTTACTCATACTATTCCGTACAGTCTAATAATTTACCTTTAGCATTTCTACAAGTGTTCTCCTTTTCTATTACAAAATAATGTGTCACTATTCACAGGTTTTCCCATTCTTCCCACAATCATTTGAAACTGCAAAGATCCCAATAAGACTTGAGCTCTGATGGGTGTATGTGATGATGGGGAAAAATTTTCGAAACCCTGAAATCACTCAACCCACAGCAGCAAGGTGACCAGGTTTGCCTTTTTGGCTATAATTTAGACAAAAATTCTTGAACCTTCTTAACACTCTTGCCTCTCTGAGCCCATTTTTCAACTAACCCTCCTTTATCTTTCAGGTCTAAACCTAGATTTCACTTTTCTTTGGAAGACTTTCCTGGCCTCCCAAGCCTGGCTGGGTGTCCATATTATGTGAATGCAGAGGACACGGCTCTTATCTTTCTCACAGATCTTGCCAAACTCTGGGTTAATAGCACTGATTTTTTGGAAGGAGGGGTGTTTTGTATTCCTCAATGAGCTCTTTGACACACACGACCTGGGTTGTTGTGGTAGTGGTGATGCTGGCCGTGCCTCTATCTTCTAAAGCCATTTAGGTCCTCTAAATTATGTTTGTTGGATGAACGAGTGAGCATTTGCATGCATAAGGGGAAGTAGCAGCTAAATAAACTTTGGAATAAGTTTAAGGAGGCCAAACAATGTCAGCAGTTAGTGACCATAGTTGAAGCCCACGTAGATGGGAATAAGAAAGTTTCGGAAGAGTTAACTTTCATAAAACTTGCTCTGGTCACCTCAGGTTAGAAGTGTTCATACTCCATAATCAGAATACCTATAATTCTTTGGGCCTTTCTTATGGCAGTGAACATATGTGACTTTTTGTCATACCGTCTTTGTCGTATGGCTTTTACTAGATGGAGAACTCTAGAAGACAAGGACTGGTCTCTGTCTCAGTATATTTCTCAATACTTAGTTCAATGTCCTGTGTGTAGTAGGACTCCAGAATATGCACTGTAGATACTGTATCCTATAAATGTAGAATTAAAAATAAATAAACCATACATAATTTTATATCTGGACATTTGCCCTGTGCATCCATGTAATTCCAATTCCAACTTAAGGTCTCTGTTCCTAGTCCATCTCCCATTTGATAGTCTAGTTTAGGAATATCAATACCAAATAGTTTTCAGAGCATTTGATGTGTCTTCTGGAAAATCCTTACTCCCTATGTCTTAGTTTTCTGTTTTTGGAAGTCAAATGTAGCTACCATTGTCCTACCTAAATCACAAGGTGGTATGTAACTCAAATTGGATATTGTTTCTTAACAAACTTGTAAAGTGGGAAAGATTTTTAACCATTTTTTAATCTTTATTACACGCCACCTGAAGACAGATTGGCTGCTGTCCTTGAGGGAAGAGGCCAGCCTCCCACCTTCATGTGACAGTGTCCCCCAAATCAACCAACCTGTTTCTTTGTATATCCTCCTGGGACCAAGCAATTTAGTTTTTGTCTATAAAATACTCAAATGGGTAAGAAGACTAATTCATACTATATTCTAGACCAAATGTCCTCTTGTTATTCTAAATTATTCCCATTCACATCATCCAATATATAGACAATGACATCAAATGTCAAAGATTACAAAAAGACCAAAACCTAAGAAACTAAAACAATATTAAAATGTCCCAGATTTGAGCAATAAGAACTTCATCTCATTATCAAATTCTCTAAGAGAAACTGAGGTTCCCAAATTAAAATCCTTAGCTATTGTAAATTTTGTGCCAAGAAATAAAATCTTTCCTATTCTTTTTCATTTCAGCCAGAGGATCAGTTGGGTCAGAACCTTGAGCAGAGGGTGGGTTCCTATATCACTCCCAGCCTGAGCTCTCTACTAACAGAACAGGAGTGATTTCTTAAAGAGCCTTCCAAATTCAATTAACCCAGTCAAGCCTTTCTCATGTTCCACTGGTTAAAAACACCAGGAAGTTAATATATACAAATGCTATCACAGTACCCATTCCACACACTCAAAATATTAAAACACACACACGCGCGCACACACACACGCGTGCGCGCGCTCCCGCGCAAATCCCCAGCCCTTAGAACCAAGATCCCAGTCAGAATGGCATACCCAGATCCCTCTCAAGCAAGGTCTGCAACATTAAGACACACATAGCTATTGCCAAGACCCAAGCAGATAACCAGGATATCTGACTAAAAGAGAATAAAGAGAACAAAATTGTATCTATACCTTTTTAGCCTTACCATCTCTTTGTCCAGAGTCTACATCTTAAAAATGAAACTTAGAATAAAATGTCTTATGATTGGATTAATTAAGAATAAGGATATTTACCCTAATTGTAGGTAGAGAGAATTCATTTGTGCATATTCTCAACTTTTTTTTTTCCTTCAGAGAGTGACTTCCTTGGGTTTTATCCCCCACCTAAGTTTAGAAATTTTCAGTGATAGCAGCCCCTGTCATCAGATCACTGTTTGCTCGTGTGTTTGTTTTCTTCCATCCACCCTCTGAAACCTAACAATACTCAGCTTCGCTTTGAACCTGTGTTCCGGGTTCTTCAGTGCTGGGTAAGAGCAACATCGCCTCCACACCCTGTTTTAAGCATGCACGCTTCAGGTAGTAGTTTTTCCCACTGCCTCTGGCAAACATCGATATTGGAGGGTTTGTAAGGCAGCTAGTTGTTACTTACCATTACTAATCTAGGGACTCCTTCATTGTGAAAGTCATAAGGTCATGAGTTCTGCATTTTCCAGTTACATCTCTTTCGACCAAACCTGGTCTGTCCACATCTCCCAGCCTTGGACAGTCCATTCTGAACATGTTGCTCCACCAGATCAACACTTATGCCAAGCCTGGACACCAGCTCTTTTTGACTTGCTGTATTTTCTGTTAGTATGTCCCTGTGTTAGGCACAGTTAACATGCCCTCCTGGGTCTCACAGGTCCTCAGGGGCCTCCCAGAGACTTGGCCTTACTCATGGAGAGCTCTGCTGCTACTGCTGTCCCCAGCCCCTCCTCATCTGGTAGCATGGCCCCCATTGTGCTGACTGTGCCCACAACCAGAGTATCTCCAGCAGCCAGACTATGGGACTGGGACCTGACCTGACCCACAAAGGTGCTTGTTCCTTCTACCACTTTAGAACTTGGCTACAGTCCTAACCCACAGGACACGGAACCTGGCTTCCCTAGGGACTGTTCCTTTAAGGAGGCCAGGCTGTGTAACCTAAGAGTACACAGGTGTCTCTCTATACTGAGAAACTTGACTACTGTGTGACAGGTGGTGGTGAGGAGCTAGCAAATAAATTTCTCTCCCCACCTCTTTCCAAAAAGGACCCAAGTGATTGAACAACCATTAATGGTTTTTTTTATGAAGAGGTGGCTAGCTCAGTAACTTACCACCTTATATTTGTTTACCTCTTTTCCTCCTTACCATCTTTTCTCTCACCTTTCCTGCCCGAGACTGTACCTTCCAATGAAGCATTTGTATTAAACTTTGCCTCAGGTAAAGGAAGCAAGATGGCTTGAACTGGAGACAAGAGTGTTCTTTAAGGGAAAGTTTGAGATCTCAGAGGACAGGCAAACTGATATGACAGGAAAAGGGGATACAGCCAAGTCTAACTTCTCTTTGAGAAGAATATTTTTAGTGTTTTTTATTATTTTTATTTTAAATCGTGTTAAAATATGTATAACATAAAATTTACCATCCTAACCAATTTTAAGTGTACAGTTCAGTAGTGTTAAGTACTTTCACACTGTGGTGCATCTGATCTCCAGAACTCTTCTCACCTTGCAAAACTGATATTCTCTCCTCATTAAACAAGAGCTCTCCCTTTCCCCTCCCCTCAGCCCCTGGCAACCACCGTTCTACTTACTGCCTCTATGAATTTGACTACTGTTGATAGCTCTTATAAATGGATTTGTACAGTATTTAACTTTTTATGACAGACTTATTTCACTTAGCGTAATGTCCTCAAGTTTCACGCATGTTGCAGCATGTATAGAATTTCCTTCTTTTTTGGGCTGAATAATATTCCACTGTATGTATATCAATTATTCATTAACCTGTCGGTGGACACTTGGGTTGCTTCCATCCTTTGGTTATTGTAAATAACGCTGCTATGAACATGGGTGTTCTCTTTGAGACCCTGCTTTCAAATCTTTGGGGCATATACTCAGAATTGTTGGATCATATATTAACTCTAGTTTTAGTTTTTTGGGGGGCTGACATACCATTTTTCTTATGACTGCCTCACTGTACGTTCCCACTAACAATGCAGGGAAGCAATGGCCAACCACTAATATTTTGAAGGCTTGTATGATGAAGCACAATTGCATTCGACAAATCTATGCCAAGGTGAGCTGTAGAGATCCATACTAGTGGAACTCCAGCTCTATCATTAAAATATGAGCCACTGCCGATCACTTGTCAAAGATCCAAGAGAATTTGACTTACCAAAGTATTAAAGCCCACACCTATTGCCTTAGCTACTGTGTAAGTGTCCATTTCCCCTGCAGCTCAGCCTCCAAATATAAGCCCCTAGGCCTATTTCTCAAGATTCCTACCCCATGTACCAATCAATATGTTGGAGTTTGCAGTAGAAGGTGATAACTAACACTCCACTCTCCTCTCAAGATCCAATCTACTTGAAAAATGACTCAAAAATAATCAAAGATCAAAGTAGTGGTCTTACTACAGAAATCACTTTTCTTCCTCCTCAGTTTCAAGCTCTACTCCCAAACTGAATGCATGCATTCTGCCTCAAGCAGAGCAGGAGAAGACCACCACAAGTTCCCACCAAGCAGAGTATATGTGTGTCCTACAATCAAGTCTAAGAGCTGGTCACATGAAGCAAAGATGAGTGGTCTCTTTCTTTACTTCTACAAAAACAGAAATTCCTATTTTACATACAAAGAGAACTTAGGTAGGAGTACAGTTCTCCTTATACCGCCCCTTAGATATAAGGGGAAACCACAGCTGTGGTTTACCTCAATAGTTCTATTGTAGTTGAGATTTTCCTATGAGTCTTGCAGCCCCTTGAGGTTACATCTGAGGAATTCAGTCAACAATTTATTGGGCTCTCATGTACCTTTAATCTATTTAGAGTTTCTATCACCCACCCTTCTGGGCCAAATACTAGGAATTAGGGTTTCTACAAAGTAAAAATTAGGATGCTGGGCTCCTTCCCAGTGACATAGGCCAAGCTTAGCTCTACCACTGGCATCACTAGTCCTCTTCATCCTCATTAAACACTTATTTGGAGGAAGCTGGGTGGTGTGGGAGAGCTCTTATTCTGTGTGTCATTCACGGAATAAATTCAGTGATCTAAATTCTCCAGACTTTAGCTCTAGCTATTTAAAGAAGAGATTTGGAATTAAAACACATACATTTTACTTTCTCAAAGTATTGTCTTTTTCTTTCAAGAAAAGTTATCTTTATTGCCTGGATGGTTGGGGAAAGGCTCTTGAAAGCATAGGGATATAAAAACATTCCTCACTTTATTCTCCAAATACTATTTTGCTGCATATGGAAATAAGACTGGGAGTCTCTATAAAAAATAAAAATAGTCCATAAATTTTATTTAAGTTTTCTATAACAACCATGAATTATTTTTAAAGTCAGAAAAGAACACCAGAGACTTTTTTAAAAAATAGAGTGTAATGCTATCATTTGGACACATTCACATAAAAAGAAAATTACCAGATTTCATAAGGTACTATTTTCTCACCTCTAAGGTTGGAGAAATACTAGTATTTACTGCTTAATTTGGGGAGGCATAATAGACATTCTGAACATACAGCACCTAGGTGTCTGGTACAAAGTCTGTGCCCCACAACTTGATTCTAAGAAATCAACAAAACTTGCCCTAGAGCTGGTGACAGTGGAGGTACATTCACTAGTTATCTCCCAATGTACCCCACAGTAAAATTATTAGGATAGAAACTTCCTCATGTAATAAAGAATTTGGGGTATTTTAGCTGCCTGTCAGGTAAGGAAAAAATTTTTAACAAATCCAGACAAACATCTGGATATTTCTAATCATGAAAAACAGTTCTTAAGCAAGAAATAATAACAATTACTCACAAATTCTTCCAGAATATAGAAAGAAAGAAAAGAAAAGAAAAGAAAAGAAAAATAGGAAAGAATAAAATCATACACCAATACCTCTTATGAACAGAGATGTAAAAATTTCCATAAAGTACTAATTGGAATCTAATTGCATATGAAAAGGGTGATATATTATGACTAAGTAGAGTGGATCACAAGAATGCAAGGTTGGTTTAACATTCAAATATCAGTCCATGTAATTCATATCATTTCAACAGAATAAAGAGGAAAACACAATAGAGTATCTCATGGGCTACAGAGGAATTTTTTGGGCAAAATTTGATATTCATTTCCGATTAAAGAAAACCAAAAAACCAGAACTCTCAGTAAACTAAGAATAAAAGGGCACAACCTGATAAAGGGCACCTACAAAAGAATTAATCTAATAACATACTTAATGGTAAAAGGCTAAATGCCTTCCCCCTAAGACCAGGATCAAGACCAGAATCTCTGTCCTCAACACTTCTACTCAGTATTGTACCAAAAGTATAATCTAATGCAACAAGTCAAGGGAAAAAAAAAAAAAGACATACTGAATGGAAAGGAAGAAATGAGTCTCTATTCATAGGTAATATGATTGCTTAAAGAAAGAATCTCAAAAAATACTCAAAAAACTGTTAGAACTCCTACATGAGTTTAATAAGAGTGCAGGATATATTCAGTCAATCATATTTCTCTATACAAACAATGAATAACTAGAAATTGAAATACAAAAAAGTAGTACTTACAATAGCAGCAAAAAGCATGAAATACTTATACATAAATCTTTCAAATTATCAAGTTAAAATGTTAATTTTTCTCTAAGCCGATCTATAGATTCAATACAATTTCAGTTGAAATTCCAGTAAGAATTTTTTTTCAGAAATTGACAAGCTGATTCTAAAATTTACAAAGAAAGGTGATGAAACAAGAGAAGATAAAACAATTCTGAAAGGAAAAGCAAAGTTGGAGGGGTCATACTACCTAATTTCTAGACTTACTATAAAGCTGTAATAGTCAAAACAATTTGGTGTTAGAGAAAAGTTGTTAGAGGTATAGATCAGTGCACCAAAATAGAGTCCGTGGTCAATAAAGTGCAATAAAGTTCAATAAAGTGCAAAGGCAATTCAACAAAGGGTAATCTTTTCAACGAATGGCTGGAACAATTATGTGTTCATTTGCAAAAACCCCAAAGGAAAAGAAATCAAAAAAAGAACCTAGATCCGCACCTTGTACCTTATACAAAACTTAACTCAGAAATGAATCATAGGCCTAAATGTAAAAACTATAAAAGTTCTAGAAGAAAAAGGGGGAGGGGGAACCTTTGTAACCTTCAAAATACGCAAAGAGTTCTTAGGTAAAGCATAAGCCACAAAAGACAATTTGATATACTGGACTTTATTAAATACAAGAATTTTTGCACTTTGAAACTCCTGATAAAAGCATAATAGTCACAGACTAAGAGAAAGTATTTCCTAATGATACATCTGGACTTGTAGCCAGAATATATAAAGAACTCTCAAAATTCAACAATTAAATAAAAAAATTTTTTTAAGTGGCCAAAATATCTGAGTGGATAATTTACCAAAAACACAGAAATGTCAAGCAAGCCATGCAAATTAAAACCACAATGTAATACCATTACATGCTTATTAGAATAAAACATTTAAGAAAAAACTGACAATACAAAGTGGAGCTAAGTAAAACTCCTCCTACATTGCTGATGAGAATGAAAAGTGTTACAGCCTCTTTGGAAATCACTTCGGAAGTATCTTATAAAGTTAAACATAAACCACACAATGGGGCAATCCTACTCCCAGGTATTTACACAAGTAAAATGAAAACCTATGTTCACAGAAAACCATGTAAATATTTATAGCAATTTTCTTCGCAGTCACCCAAATCTGGACACAACCAGAGTACATACACGTATCTAGTACTATTCAGTAATAAAAAGGAACCCAACCAATACATGCAACAGCATGGATGAATCTCAAATGCATTATTCTAAGTGAAAGAAGCTAGACTCAAAAGTCTAGTGAAATCAGTGAAAAAGAGCAATTAATTCAATAGTGCGTGACTTCACTTATAAGACAATCCTGCAAAGCCAAAACTATAGGGTGAAGAACAGATCAGTGGTTGCCAGGGAAGAGGGATAAAGGCGTCCTGGAGAGTCTGGGGGAGTGACAGAACTGTTCTCTGTTGTGATGGCAGTGGTAGTTACAAGACAGAATGTTTGCCAAAACTCACAGAACTCTGTACTAAAAGGATGAGCTTTACTGTATGTTAATTTATCTGAATTTTTTAAGTGAGAAAAATAATCCTTGATTTTAGAGCAAGTTTTCCTCTCACTCCACACACTAAGGTGTGTTATAAACCCGTAATTCAATGTAATATTTCTACCCTGAGTTTCTACTCCGCTGCGTTGCTGGACAAGCTTATTAGCAATTCTTCCTGAGACTTGTTCCCCATCCTGGTTTCTCCCAAGCCTCTACCACACTTAGGACTCCATAGGCAGTAGCAAGGCGGGGTGCTGTGGCAATGGATTCATAGTCCTGGCTCCACGTGGTGGCTGCATCCATTGTCCCATGCTGCACAGCCCATTATATCTGTAACTCCGCAGTGTTTCCCTGTCGCCCTTGGGGAAAGGGAATTTTTCTTACAAGGCTGCTGTGTATCAATTTTCACATTATTTTCCATGCACGAGGCAGCTATTTCCTCTTTAAGGTCTAGTTATGGTTACGGGAAGTAGGGGCAGGATCCTTCTTCTCTCCGGACCACAGAGCTCTGTGAATCATCTCTTCTTTCTGTCTCTCTCTCTCTTTCTCTCTAACTCTCTCTCTCCCTCCTCTCCCCACCCCCACCCCCTCACTTTTGTACACAGTGCCCAGAGGAATACTCTGCTCTCTCCTCTGCTTGCTTCTGGCCAAAATACTTTGTCTATACCCTTAAATATCAACCTTTTACCTTCTCCACAAAAACTCTCAAAGTTCCCCTGAGGGCTTAGGCTTTTCCCTGACAAATGTCAGAAAGACAAGCAGGCTATTTCTGAGTTCAGCCCTCTCACGGCCTCCCCTGAGGCAATCAAGTAGAGTTAGGTATGGGGTGAAGAGAGAGGGAGAAGAGATGGAAACACTGCTGGAACAAAACAGACTGATATCTTAAAATATTGCTCCACCTCTCTTGGGTAAGAAATTTTAAAGGCACTACATTAATTGCAGTTCCTTTACAGGAGGATGGAAATACCTGTCCTGACATTATTAAACTTGTGTTATTGTGTTATGAGATTACATTGTTCTACAGAAAGTAGGAACAAAGATTTTTGAATGCAAGGAATAATGTGTAAGCCAACAAGTGTAAAAGAATGTGCATAAAATCATACTAAGAAAAGTTGCCGGTATATCAACATTCTGGACAGCTGTTCTGAAGCGCACACACACACACACACACACACACACACACACACACACACACACAGAAAAACAGATTCTAAAAAAAAAAAGATTTTTGAGAAGTGTGCTGCCAAACATTAGGTTGAAAAAAAAAATCAGTGAAAAAGAGTAATTAATTCACATACTCTATATTCTCCTGTTTTAAACCTCCCAATGGCAATCAGGTACTTTTGAAGGAGATATTTAGAAACCTAAGCTCACTTAAAACATCTCTCCCTAGCAAGCACCCCGTCAGGGACCTACTTGTTCTGAGAGCTATTGTCAGCATGTCCCTGCCTCCAGCCCCAAACAAAGTCAGTATGCCTTGCTACCAAACAGTATAAACAATCACATATTGAACCCAACTGGAGAGCACACTTTCCAGATGTCCAGAATTTCAGGGAAGCTACTGTTCAGACATAAGTGAAGCCCTGTGTTTCACAAGCCAGCAACCTGCTGGGGGCTAGAGGGACCACCTTCAGTTGGGGAAGCGATCAACCTAGTTTATCCATGGGTGTGTACAGAAGTAGGGTGGTAAGTTGCCCGTCACACGAAGTATTCAAGGAGGGAATAGATGGGTTTGGAGGGCTTATTGCAGAGAGAATTCAAAGGCAGGGTGTCTAAATGGCTTTAAAAATTCTCCCACCACCATATGACTGTAGGATTCTATGAAATACTATTTTTTCCAAAGAAGTGAGAAAAGAATACTACATTCTAAGAAACTTCTCTTCTCTAATGAATCAAAGCCTGGCTGATTCCATAGAGAAATGAAAACAAATGATACCACAGGCAGTAATTGTATAACCTGAGATATAAATCAGAGGTACTCTATAAATAAGGGGATATTTTTTAATTATATATTAATTCAGTGTAATATTATAGTGGTTTATGTAATTTTTCACTTAATGTAAGTTTGTGCTATAGGACTGCCCTGGGATTGTAGGATTTTTTTAATGCAGAAGAACAGAACAGAACTTCCTCATTTGAAATGAAGAAAGAGTTCAGTGGGAAAAATGGGCCCACGTATGGGAATTTCTATAAAGGAATGACATTGCAATGCTTTCAAGTCTACATGTTATTGCAAGGTAATGACTAATAGAGTGAAGTAAATCCATAGGAAAATAAGGGGGGGATGTGTGATAGACATACTATGAAGCAAAATGCATGTTTGAGAGAATTTTTAATTTTTTAAGCCACTAGTTGACAA
This sequence comes from Ailurus styani, assembly GCA_002007465.1. Classification (NCBI taxonomy): domain Eukaryota; kingdom Metazoa; phylum Chordata; class Mammalia; order Carnivora; family Ailuridae; genus Ailurus; species Ailurus styani. Next base: position 96,513 of record LNAC01000576.1, read on the forward strand.
GAACTAAATTTTCATTTTGACCAAATTCTCTCCTAAGAAAATAAATGTGTTCAGATAGAGAAATTGCTTTCTGCTTTTCATCAATACGTATTCCAAACTGTCTGAAGTTCTACGAATCCCAAAGAAATGGGACCAAGTGCATGAGATCTCCCCTGTACATTCTTCTCCACAGTAGGTCACATGAAGTAATCAAGCCATCAAAGTCGTGTGATTACAGGGGGCATAGGGAAAAATCTTTGTACTTTTTATTCAATTTTTCTATAAACCTAAAACTGCTCTAAAAAAGTTAAGTTTCCTAAAAAGAAAAAGTCAGAGGACTTCATTTTACCTAGATGTTTCCAAGATTTAGATAGTATTTTTTCCAAGATTAAAAAAAAAAATCCGGGTGCCTGGGTGGCTCAGTCATTAAACATCTGACTCTTGATTTCTTGATTTGGGCTCAGGTCATGATCTCAGTTCAGATCATGATCTCAGGGTCCTGGGACAGAGCCTAGCCTCAGGCTCCCTGCTTCCCCTCTCCCTTTCCATCTGCCCCTCCCCTCACTCAAGCACTGTGTCTATATCTCTCTCATATAAATACATCTTTTTAAAAATCACATTATGCACATTTAAATTATTTCTAAAAGGTATCTTTAACTTTATTCTTAAAAAATTATTACTGGAAAGAATCCTGGACTAAGAGTTAACATGTAGTCTCAGCTCTGATCACAGTCCCACATGCCACCAAGTAAGTGAGTTTGTGTTAGTTCCTCTTTCTGGACCTCAGTGTCACCAGATGGAAACTGGGACAGTATCACCCTTCCCTACCCAAAATGAGAGGAACATGAAAAACCTTTGAAAAGAATAAGGTCATATACAAATGTAAGCAAGGAAGAAAGAAAACAGTATGCTGTAGGAATCCCTCCCTCCCTCCCTCCCTCCCTCCTTCCCTCCCTCCCTTCCTTCCTTCCTTCTTTCTTTCCTTCCTTCCTTCCTCCAGCAAATACTACGTGAATTCTCAACATAAACCAGGCTCTCTGCCAGGCACTAAAAATTTCACAGTAAACAAAAGCAGATAGGATTGCAACCTTTCTGGAGTTTACAGTCTAGTGGAGAAGAAAGGTGCTAAATAATAATTCAAATAAATATACTTAAAATCGTAATGTTTGCCATAGGGAACAGTTAAAGGCAGGTTGGGAAATCATGAAGGGTGACCTGAATTAGGTGGAGGATTAGGGTGGAAGGTAAAGGGATCAAGGGAAAGTTTCTCGGGGACTTAAGGCATAAGGAACTGGCAGGTAAAAATTTGAGGGAAAGAGGTTGCCAATTGTATTCCCAGTAAAGGAAAAAACACTTGCAAGGGTTTTGAGATGAAAAAAGCTTGACATATCCAAAGCACTAGCAGAAAGCCAGGGTAACCATTGATGGTTTTTATTCATGCTACCATGATGATAATCTCCTACTGCTTTTGAGAAAGGCTAAAACAATTATGAAAACAGACATCCTAATTTTCATTCAGGCTAAATTTTCCATGCTCAACAAATGTTTCTAACTTAGAATGTCTCTAGAGCCAAAGAAAATTCCTAATCCCTATGTATTTAGTATTTATTATGCCTGAAGGACATTTTAGACATCCTCTATTCTACAGGCTTCAAAAAGAGCCAGCTGGTTAAAATTAAGAATTTTTTAAAAAGATTTATTTACTTATTTGAGAGAGAGAGAGAGAGAGAGAGAGAGAAAATAAACTGAAGGGGCAGAGGGAAAGGGAGAAAATCTCAAGCAGACTCCACGCTGAGCATGGAGCCTGACATGGGCTTGATCTCATGACCATGAGATCACGACCTGCTGAACCCAAGAGTCAGATGCTTAACCGACTGCACCACACAAGTGCCCCCAAATTGAGAATTTTAATAAGAAAATTGATAGATTAGAATCTATCCTGGAAAAGGTAAGTGGATCCAAAACCTTAACATATGAGCAATAGTTAATGATTTTAAGGCTGTTGGTGCCAGGAAAGAGAAAACAAAGGAGACAGAGTCTGGATCCCACAAACTTACACAAAGCTGTTCACATGGAAAAGAGGGGACGTCAAAGGTCTCTAATGGATACCAGAGGATGTCTTGGTTAAAGTTCACAGAAGGACAAAATATTCCTCAGTCTGTAAGAAAGAATCAGATAAGAGTGGGAGATGTCTAACTTGGCAGATGGAAGAAATAGGTATTCCTTTAGAAGTCACAAATAAATCATAAATGTACGTACAAATTCAATCATCCCTTGGGGACACCTAGAGAAAATTCAGACAAAACCTTAAGGACCAATATAATAGACAACCTGTAAAATATATTCCAGCACCAGGAGATACCATTGGAAAGTGCCTCTTAACAGAAAGACTTAAGAAACTCTTCTTGGTAAAAGAGAAGTTTCATCCCCCAAAACTATTAATCATCTAGGAGACAGGAGCTGTAATAAGGGGTGAGATGGCTTTAATAACACCACCATGGGAGAGCTGTTGGAAGCTTTGTAGCTAGCAATGCTTACCATAACACATTTTATCAGTGGATGGAAATTTTTATTCATCAGAAATCTTTGTTAGTATTGCTCATTATGGGTTTAGAATTTTGGTACAGTTTGGTAAGGGAAATTGGGGTGGGAAGTGAGAGCCCCAGGAGACCTGGCTTGAGCATAAATGTTCTGTCCCAGATCTGGGGAGATTCTGTAGCAGATCTGGGGACAAGTTGTTAAAGGACTTCTGGAGGTGGATGGGCATGGGCCAGGAAAGCTATAGAGCCAGAGCAGACACTGAGGGGTGAAAAGCTATGCAAGTGAAGTTAACAAGGTGGGAAGAATCATTTTAACAGGAGATAAAAAGAAAGAGCAACCCAAGAGAGACAGAACATTCAAGAAAGCCCAGGAATCAATACTTTGAGTGTGGGCTATGTGAGCTAGTTTGGTGAACAGGTAAGCTGAAGCTTTGCTTGTGAAAGGATAAACATTGCTTCAGGAGGTCAGGGATTCTTAACCTTGAGTTTCTCTTAGCCTTCTGAACATATGAATATAGTCTCTTATAGATGCAAATGAGAGCTTGTTCTGTGATGTCCTAGAGTTTCCTTTAGGGAATTCGGCAATTCAGCCTGAGCCAAGGGAGAGTCCTGGGCTTTATTTATGTTGACTTAAATATGACTAGGAGACGAGATGGGACATAGAGACTGACAGAGATTTTATCAGACCACCATGTTCATGAAATTTTAAAAAGTGACTGGCTACGCTGTATTCTTCCTAAATCCCTCTCCCAATCCCAACCCAGATGAGGGATCAGACATTTAGATAGCTTTTACTGAGTGTCTGTTATCTGCCAGTGCACAAGTACTTTATTCTCAACACAAGTCTGTAAAATAAATGCTATTCTCATCTTACAGAAAGAAAAGAGACTTGAAGAGATTAAATCCTCTATTCACTTCATTCAGCCATTCATTTATTGAGCCAATATATTTGGTTAAGCACCTCTTACTTGATGCTATGGGGAGCACCTACCAAGTGCTACCTAGCAAGAACTACTACAAGATGCACCCATTGCTGTATGGGTCCAGCACCCTTTCTCCTTAGAACAGTATCACTTTGGGGTGCCTGGGTGGCTCAGGTGGTTAAGTGGCCAACTCTTGATTTCATGATCTCAGTGTTCTGGGATCTAGCCCTGCATCAGTCTCTGTGCTCAGTGGGAGTCTGCTCGAGGATTCTCTCTCCCTCTTTCTCTGCCCTTCTCCCATTCACTCTCTCATTCTATCTCTCAAATAAAAATAAATCTTAAAAAAAAAGTACCACTTTTCTTTCGGGGTCTTCCTTATTTCTCTAGTCTATCAATATGTGTCACAAAAACTTTCATTTTCTCACCTAATCCCTACTTATCGACCATAAATGGTGGTCAATTGACTCAGTATTCTGAGATTTGGAATTAAAAGAAAATCAGGATGAAGTCTGGTCAATCGCTGAAAACTATAGGACGAAGTATTCAGAAGCTGGGAAAGACATGCTTTTTGTCAGCTGGAGGGAGTCCACAGTAAAAGGGAAAAATGAAGCTGGTGAAAAACAGGAGAGACATGAGACAGACCGGCTGCTGATGACAGTCATATATCTGCTCCATTACTTTGCTTTTCCCAAGGACTGGTGTTCACCTCTTCCTTGGAGTCCATGAATATATCCCAGGGTCCTGCAAAAATTCTTTCTGCTTAAGCTTGCCTTCTTTTTTAAACTTCTAATAGCTTATCACCATACTATGCATGGAAGACACAAAGATGAAAAAAATATAGTCACTGTCTTACGACAGTCTTAAGAGGTGTTTCATCAGGACGTGTGTGTGGACATAGATCATTACCACATTCTCAGCAGGGTTGGGTGGAACATGCATGACCTCTTACAGTGTGTATCTGACTCATTCAAATACTTCTTCCTTTGCCATTCATCCTCTGCAAGATCTTGATCTACTTTCTCTCTCCAGGCATTAGCATCTCTAAGAATCTGGCTGTAGCAAGGCACAGTAATTGATATAAGATCAGAGGTCTGCAAACATTTTCTGCAAGGGGCCATACAGTAAATACTTTGGCCTTGTGGATCATATAGACTCTGTCATAACTATTCAATTCTGCTATTATAGCACAAAGGCAGCCACGGAGAATACTTAGATGAATGATCACGCGTGTGTTCCAAGAAAATTTTATTTACAAAATCAGGTTAAGAGGCCAAATTTCACTGACACTCCACAGTTTGCCAACCCTAGCTCTGGGATATTCGGGGGCAAAGTGAAGTTAAGAAACATGATGTGAAATGGTAGTTGGTTGACAGAAGTGTGCATCAGGTGCTGTAGAAACTCAGGGAAAGCAACAAAGTACTCTATGGGTGTGAGGATACATTTATGCAAGAGATGATACCTGCATGGAGTCTTTGAAAACAAAGGGATGTTAGAGAAAGAGGAGATGGGTAGGGAAAACTGCATTTATAAATGCAATGAGCTATAAGAGACCCTGACATTTGAAGGATTGCCAATAGTTTCCATCACTGGGGCAAGAAGTAAAAAGTTATGTGTGTGTCAAATGTAAGACAAAGCAAGAAAGCAAGGAGAATTTTAAACAAACAACCAAACAAAAACAAGGCATTAGGGAGCCGTCAAAGAATTTTAGACAGATCAGAATAGATACTATCTGATTTCTTTCTTTTTTCCCCCCTTTAATACTATTTCAGGACCACAAGAAGTAGGGGTAAGGATTTCAGGTAGAAAAACACTGCAGTTGCTTGGAATCATATGATTTGAAGGCCTAGCTCTAGGCAATGAAGTCAATTTAAGCATTAGAATCAATAGGATCCAACGTGGAGACAGGTTATATGCAGGACCAAGAGAAGAAGGAACAGACTACTCTAAGACAAGAGGCAGGTAAAAGGGGGGAAAGTCATCAATACTGAAATATTTGGGGCACCATTCAGTTCAGTATCTAACTGTCGAATGTGAATTACCTGTGGGACATTCAAGCCGAGATGCAGGAGAGTGACCAGCTGGCCATGAAGGTAGATCAGCTTTTTACATACATCGGTCAGCTAGGTACGATTATTATTCCCATTTCACAGATAAATAAATGCAGATAAAGAAAAGGTCAGGGAATTTTTTTTAACAATAACTCCAGCTAGATTTCTTATTTCTTGACCTGAATTACCAAATTAGGGATTAACCGAGCATGGGAGCAGATGACAAGTTCATTTACAAAGAGTATGTAGGATGAGAAAAGAGATAGATTGAAGCCGAAATCCCAGAAACAGAGTTCTTAGGCAACAGAGACAGCAGTGTCCATGGTGGTTGTGTCCCTGCCCAGAATGCCTGAGTTCAAATCCCAAGTTAGTTGTTTATCGGCAGTAGCATGATTTGAACAAGTCCCTTAGATACTTCTATTCCTGCTCCATCATCTGCAAAGGGTGAATAATAACAACACCAAACTCCTAAACTCCTAAAAATCAAGTAAAAAGGTGTATGTAAATATCTGACCATGAAGCACAGCGAACAGTGGATATTCAAGAAATATTTGCTATTTTTGTTATTATTACCTTGCAAAGGAAACCGAAAATAAATGAATGGTAAAACAGGAAAAGTGGGAGAAAGTGCCATCCTTGAGGCTAAGGAAAGAGAAACTTCAAAAGATAGGAAATACACAGAGCACCAAATACTGTAGAGAGGTCAAGAAAAAGGGGCCTCAAATAGCTCTGTGGGTTTACCCACTTTAAGGTCATATGCAGATTAGCAGAGACAGCTGCCAGGCTGTGGCCGGTTGAGGAAAGAGTGGGTGCTGGAGAAGCAGAGTCAGTAAGAGCTAAGCATATACTACATGGTTTGTAGGGGTAAGAAGCAGAGAACATTGACTAAAGGAGAGGTCAATGGAATGTAATTTCTAATAAGTGTGGGTTGCTAAGGTAGGAAAAATGGGTAGTTTTCCATGATGAAGGGGAAAAGCAAGTAGTGAAGAAGAGGTTGAATATACAAGGAACAGGAGAGAACTGGTAGATCAACGTTCTAGAGGAAAAAGAGGTACATGATGAGATCTAGAACTCAGCAGGGAATTGACCTGAAAGGTGAAGAGATGCCTATTCCACAGAAGCAGATGTAGCCAGGATAAGGAATGGTTCCAACTATGATTTTCATCTGATAACCTCAAAATTGTTGTCACATAGCAAATATGGTACCTTGTTGAGAGTGATAGAGCCATCATAGAGAGCAATTGAGTTTCCAGAAAAGTCTAAAATGTCTCTTGTCAAAAATAGGAAAAGGACCGAACTCTCAATACATAAAAGACTATGCAGGTGTCACTGAGGGCCAGACAGGGGTTGGAACCATGAGCTTATAGTGGCATCAAGTCATGTGATGGCATGATTTCCCCCAGCTGGCTCAGTGCTCTAAGTACAGGAGTGAGGAGACAGAGAGTGGAGCTGACTCAGCATGTGCAATGTCCAAGGAGAGGGATTTAGGATACCAACAAGAGAATGGCCATCCAGGCGGGACAGGATGATTAGAAGAACAGGAAAACAGAAAAGGATTGTCAGTTGGGGAAGGTAGGCATGGATCGCACAAGGAAACTCATAGACACCAGAGAACAGGTAAAGGGGTAAGGGATGAAATGAGAGGTTTGTGGTCAGAGGATGAAATTTTGTATTTCTGAAAGACAAGGAGTCAGGTAGTCCTCTGGATATCGATCACTCAGAGTAATAGCCAAACTTAGGGAAGGAAGGAGAACAACTTGTGGGTCTTAGTCTTCAATGAATCAGTGAATGTGAAGGGAGGGTAAGAGGTCTATGGTTGACAGGGCGGCGGGGCAGGGAAAGTAGGGGGGATTGTGGGGGATTTGGATGGTATAGCCAAATGCCGTTTTGTTTTGTTTTGGTTTTTTTTTTGTTTTTTGTTGTTGTTGTTGTTGCTGTTTTCAAGAGAAATAGGGAACTGGAGGAAGAAGGATGATTTGGAAGCAGCAACATGCAGTATAGAGAAAAGTCACATTGCTCTACTTCCAGGTAAGCTTTAAGAAAAATGTACTGGCGTTCCAGGTACATGGTCCCCCTGGGGATACCAGGTTCCAGTTCTGACAGAAGGTAGGGAATGAACCCTGTGAAAAGACTGACAATAGGAGAGAATTTATTGGCATAGACAGGCAAGCTTCAAAGTTGTGACGCAAAGGGTCGAAAGGGGTAGTGAGTGCAGAAGGGAAAAGGGAAAGGAATCAAAGCAGGACAGAAGTGCAGGGATGTGCCTAGAGGAGCAGTAATAACCCAAGGGCACATCTGCCAAGGAAAGCTATGATGTGAACTCTGGCAGAGTTCACTGCCTTCAAATTTCCAAAAGAAACTTTGGAATAAACTTGTTTTGATGCTAGAAAACCATGGCATTTGCTCAGGGTTCCAAACAGAATGTTGGTAAAAAAATATGATGCCTCCAAAATAATCTTTTTTTTTTTTCTACGTGTGCCAGGGCAGGATTTTCTTTTACCAAAAATGTAGCTCTTGGTGGAAGCTACCGTGACTCCAGTAACAAATAAGGGGGTCCAGATCTCTCTTGGTGGCACCGCCAGTGGCCTGAGCTGGTCAAGCAAGTTGTCCTAGCTTCCGTAGTCAGCCCGTAGTTAAAGTTTATATTCAAACTCTTACCTGATGGAATCAAGATCTATACATTTTGTTCAAGTTTGCCCCTCTATAAAGCAGACTATCAGTAACCACTCAACTATTTCTCAAGGTCATGATAGAGAACAATGGAGTTAATATTCGCAAAAGCAACAAACTTTGCAAACAGAAATACATGGTACAAATATCAGGCATTACCAAGTAATTTATTATGTGGCAGTTGGAGATACATACCACAAACAAAAAATGAAGTGCAATAGCGTGGGGTAGAGAGGTAGAGCCAAGACCCATGGGGAGTGATTTGGCGAGGGTTCTCTGAGAAGGTGAGATTGGAGCTGGAGATTGGATGTGTTTCCTTTTCCCCAAAGATTCCTCGCCTCTAGTTGCTCAGCCGTACCCTTCCTCTCCCCATGTCAGCTAAGCCTAGAAAATTCAGCGGTCAGCAGAGAATGAGAAGGACGCCAGCAAGGCCTCACTCCACTAACTGAAACCGAATGTGGGGTGGAAGAGCACAGCCCACCTACCTCATGGGGCATTGTCTCCCCTTGGCAGAAACACTCCTTGCTGCTCCAGCTCGGCTCCTGAGGCTTGACCTCTTTTTCAAGCCTGTGGTCAGCCTGCTTATCAGGCCTGACCTCCTTCAGCTGGATCTGGTTTTTGAGTTGGCTCCTTTCTTCTCAGCTGTTTCCATTTTAGGACTCTGCTCCCGACTCTTGAAAGCAAAATAGCCAAACCCCTTCCCTCTGCCCAGGCGAAGGTTAAGGGACTATATTAGGACACCTCAAACCTAAGTGGGACCAAAGCTTGGTGTCCATCTTAGGCTTTTGGGTCGAGGCCTTATTTGGAACAGCTGAACCTCCTCTAGGAGTCTGGGGTTGAGGAGAACAGCATGGCGGCCTGAGGCGAAGAGAGGTTTCAGCAGGAAGAAAAAGGCAGGGGCCTTATTTTCCCAGATACGGGCTGAAAGCCCACTTCCTTTCCATTTTGAGCGGTTGAACTACTGAGGAGCATTAAGTCAAACCCTATTTACTCTCCAGGTTTATCGGGCTCTGAGGCCCAGGGCGTGGAGAGTTCAAAACTCACCCATCTTGCCAAATAAATGACAAAAACGCACGGAAACCTTTCCCTAAATTTCTGGGTCCCCGGTTTGGGGGTGTGCCTCCACCTCCAGGAGCAAGTGGCTTCCTGGAAGGCTAAAGGGGATGAAAAAGCAAGACTGATTCTCCCTATTGCCCACTCTCACGCCACTGCCTCGCCTGCCCCCCCTCTCCCACCCACAACCCCTCCTACTCCCCAAGGGGTGCCATTTTGGAGCCAAAATCCACTTTGTCAGCACAAGAGCAGCCCTGCCTTCTCTTGCTCCACACGCCATGTGACCCTGGAGAACCTCCAGGGCATATTTCATCTGGCATCAGCAACTAGAGGTCACTGTGACCCAAAACTTCCTGCATTCCCAGGCCTGGCAGCCCTGCCAAAGCCAGCCGTGGCGGGGGAAGGAGAGCGCCGCTTGGGGGGAGCTGACCGAGTGTGGTGTCGGCCGCCCCGCCTGCCAGCAGACAGCAGCACTGGTTTTCCACTGCCGGCCATTCATTGGACTTGGCCAGCTTTGTTCCTTCCCTGGGACCAAGTCAACAAGCTGAGACCAGAGGGGCTGTGGCTCTGGCGTGCAGAGTGAAGCCATTTCTGTTTGCGTGCACACCACGTGCTGTCGCTCTGCTCGGTGGCCCCCCACACTCTGATTTCCCACCTGTCCTACCTGCTGGGCTCTGCAGTGTGACGAGGGTTCAGGACTCCCGGCGACTGCTGCTCCTTTTTTTTTTTTTTTTCCTCCCCTATGTAGGAGAGAACAGATCATTATAGAAGCCAGAGACTTCATTCTGAATTTTGCTCGGAGTCAAAAAAGACAATGAAGGTGATCCTCTAGAGCCAGAAAACATTTGTAGTATCAGTTTCCAGGGTCCCCTTCCATGCATGATTCATAAAGTTTTAGAGTTAGAGTTAGAAAAGATCATAAACGATTCACATAAGTGGTTCTTCATACAATTTGGTAAAGAGACCTCTGAGTAACTGATGAAAACAAGCCACTCCCTGCCCTAGGCAAAAACCAGCAGACGCTGGAGATGTGGCCCATAATTTGGGGAGTGCAGGGACTCCTACAGCCCCTGTGCAGTGGCCTTCCGGACCACTCCTTCCCCTCCCAGCCCTCTTGTTTTGCAGAAGGGGAACCATGAGACCCAGAGAGGACAGTGACTCTTGCAAAGTCAAGGCTAGATGTGGTCCTGCTGAACTCTGACCCCTTGATTCCGAGGGACTCATCAGGGCCCTCGCCTCCGGACCCCTTTCCCCTTGTGTTCTTGGCTTTGCTCTTAGCGTCTCTCTTTCTCTTCCTTTATTCCCTTCCTGCTTGCTCTCCTCAGGTCTTCACTCTTTCTTTCTCCTATTCTTTTTCTTCAAGTTTTATTCCCTTCTGTGCTTTCCTTCCTCCTACTCTCCTCTTCTCAGTGTCTCGGGACGCGGTCAATTCATCAGTGTCAGTTGTGTGGTCCTCTGGATAGGTCACCAGCTCCTGTGGAAGGATATCATGAGTACATTAAGGAAAGAATGAAATTATTGAAAGTAGTGTGACATCAAGGAGAAAAATTTCATCTCCCTCCCCAAATCTTCAGTACAGATCTAGTGGAAATGGTCTTCTTTTCACCCTTAGTGAAGACAAATGACATCAAGGGAGAGGAATACAGAAACCAGTAGATGAGCAGCACTCATGCTATGGTTGGGGAGCCTCAGGGGATCCCTGAGACCTTTTCAGGGGGTCTACAAGGTCAACATTTTTCTCACCATAATGCTAAGACACTATATGTCATTTTTACTGCATTAACATTCGATCTGATGGTGCGAACACCACAGGGGGTAAAACTGGGCGCCGGGTTGGGGGGTGGGGGGAGCCCAGCTAGCATATATTCAGACACTGAAACCAAATCGGACTCCCAGTCATTGTAATCTTCTTCACAGCCACGAACAACAGCTGTTTTAAAAAGTAAATTTTACTTCAGAATACTCAGTTAAATACGCAGTTAAAAATATTTACTTTATTAAATTTAGATTAAGTTTTATTAAACTGAAAATAAGCCTTGAGTACACATTTTTTTTCTATTTCCCAGCAAGGTGAGAAGCGTGCATAAAGTACTTCTGCCACATACTACAGTCTAACAGTTGCCTCAAGGAAAAGGAGTTACACAGTTGAGATGAGAAGCTTTACCAATCACATTTTTCCAGTTTTACCTGGAAGAACGACTGATGAACTGTGGTTGTCTAAACCTGTGTATTTGGCAGACGTTTGCCTAATAATGAACAAAGTGAGCCTGTCACTTCCAGGGCAAAATAGACAGCACCGTTTGCCAACGGTAAATCTGAGCTTTCGGTCAAAAATTAAAATGTTGGAAATGTGTATCTACCACCATAAACTGAACTGTTTCCCCATACTTAAAAACTTTTCTGGTTAGATCAGTGGTGATATTGACAAATGTGATTATTTAAATTTTAGAATGAAATATGTCAACATTTGAAAGACTGGTGTAAGTCAGTGAACCGGTATTTTCCAAATGACCAATGCATGGTGTTACAAAACCATGCCTGGGAAAACAGCCACTGAAAATGCAAGATAGACTAGTGAATTTAAACATAACTGAATACAAAATGTTCACTAATAGGTTCCAAGTTCCACAAGGCAACTACATTCTAAGAAACTACCATATCTTGAGTTTTGATGTAGTAGCAAAGAAAAATGTCTGCAATTACCTAAAAACACTAGAAAAATATCCCACTCTTTTCCAACTCTGTATCTGTACAAAGCAGGATTTCATTCATCTACTTCAATTAAACAACGTATTGTTGCAAATTTAATAGAAGATAAGAAAATCTACCAGTCTTCAATTAAACCATACTTTAAAGAGATTTGAAAAAATGTACAATGGCATCAATTTTTTTCTTTTGGAAAATGTGGGAAATTGGGAATTTTTTTAAATTTCTGAGTTTTAATTTCTAACACGTATCTATGAATAAATATAACCCACACAAGCACAGGCTCTTTGGAGTGGAATGAAGTCCTAAAGCCAAAATATTTGAGCACCACTCCTGTAGACTATTCTAGAAGGAGGCAGAGATAAATCCATGCAATACTGTTAACTGGGCATCTAGTATGGGTAAGGCTCATGCTAAGTACTACAGGGGATCCAGCTCTTACAGCCCTCACAGTGTAGCAGGAAGATAAGGCATGGAGATCAATAGTTGTGCTCTGAGTCCAGGAGTACCACCAGAGAGAAGGAATGAATTGCCACCAAAGCTCCACTTGGGTTGGAGGTAAGAGAACCTAGAAAAGTCTTTACAGAGGAGGTAACACTTGAGAAGCCTGAACAAAAACTGAGCATTCAGAAAACAAAACAAAAAAGCAGAGGGGTTGGGGAGTGTTGATGCGGGCCAACCTGAGGAAGACCATGAGGGTGGGAGAGCAGAGGGTCCATTGAGTAGAGCAGGCATTCCATCAAGCACAACTGAGATGCAGGGCACAAAGCATCCTATATAGCTGATGCTCAATAAATGCTTGCTAGATGGACCTATGTATGAAAACAGTGATTGGCTAGGCCATGGATGGGTTTAGCTGTGTCTTATCACCCCTACTTCCCACAGTATATGTGAGAAAATTGTGTGGAGAAAGTTGATAGAGGTCAAAGAAGTGAGAAGATTCATATATAGTACAAATTAGAGACAGAGCCAGGCCCTGACCTGGCTTCAAGGTCTCCTCTGCCAGACAATTCCTTCTTAAGTCAGGCCCTGGCTGATATTCCTCTGTCCCAACTCGGGCATGACACTGAATGAAAAAGGATGAGACTGACACACACCTGGAGATTCATCATTGGAAGAACTTCTTCCAAACACTATTCCCTGATCAGAGCAAAAGGGATTTTGAGAGGAAAAAGATGCTGTTCTTGTCCTCACAGTCTCTTGAACAAGGTCTTCAGGGGAGACAGACCCATCTGACCATGACTGAAGGGGTATAGTGTCACCCAAAGTACAGAGCACAGACAAGACCTCCATCTGAAGGACAGTGAAGCTTTCAAGATGGGATGGAAAGAATGGGAGTGATTCAAGGGACTTTCAAAGGATAAAGACTGATTAGATACATAGCACTCATTCTTGAATTCAAAGGCTCCTGAATGTCTGTGAATCTGTCCTCTTTGTCTCTGGATCCCCAACACCAAACACAGTGCCTGTCACAGCAAAGACATTCCAAAAGTGTCCGATGCACTACTCTGAATGCAAGGATGAAGAAGAGATATGATGACAAGACTCAATTTTTTCCACCTTTTCCCATCATTCCACTAAGATATTTTTGATATATCACATACAGAAGTTTGAGGTGTATGATATGATGATCTGATACACATATACATCGCAAAATAATTATCTCAAAAAGGTTAGTTAACACTTCCATCCCCTCACATAATTACCACTTTGTGTGTGTGATGATAACATTAAGATTTACTCTCCTAACAACTATATAATACAATATTGTTCATTACAGTCACCATGCCATACGTTAGATCCCCAGAACTTACTCCTCCTGTAGCAGAAAGTTTATACTCTTTAACCAACATCTCTACATTTCCCCCCACCCTTTGGCCCCTGGCAATCACAATTCTATTCTATACTTCTTTGTGTTCTACTTTTCTAGATTCTGCATACAATGGAGAACATAAAGAATTTGTCTTTTTTCTTTCTCTTTTGCTTAGCATAAGGCCCTCAACATCCACCCACACTGTTACAAATGGCAGGACTTCCTTCTTTTTTATGGATGAATAATTTTCCATTATAAATATATATCATATTTTCTTTATCCATTTACATGTTTATGGACACTTAGGTTCTCTCCGTGTCTTGGCTATTGTGAATAATGCTGCAGTGAACATTGGGGTGCAGATATCTCTTCCAGAGTGATTAATTTCTTTGGATATATACAGAAGAAGAAATGCTGGATAATATGGTAGTTCCATTTTTAATATTTTGATGAACCTCCATTTTTTAAAATTTAAATTCAATTAGCCAAGTTATAGTACATCATTAGTTTTTGATATAATGTTCAATGAATCATTAGTTGAATACCCAGGGCCTCCATTTTGTTTTCCATAGTGATTGCACCAATTTACTTCCCACCAACAGTGCACAAGTGTTCCCTTTTCTCTACCAGCTGACCAAAACTTGTTGTCTCTTATCTTTTTGTTAACAGCCTCCTAGCATATGTGAGGTGATAGCTCACTGTGCTTTTGATTTGAATTTCCCTGATGATTAGTGATGTTGAGCATTTTTTAATGAGTCTGTTGGCCTTTTCCAAGACCCAATTTTGAATATGCCACACATTTTCTATGCTCTGATCTATGACTTCCCAGTCTGTCCTTCTCCACCATTAGAAATCTTGTCAGTCATTGGTTCCCAAATTTGCCACTGACAGGCCTCTCCTACACCAGCAATCAAAAGGTAAAAGTGTCCTGTTTCACAACAGAGAAAGCCTTGTAGACAAACAAGACTGTAGCTACTATAGACCAAGTAAGTCTCTGCCTCCCTTTATACACGCTCTCTCACTCCCTCTCCACAGGCAGGGGACAAAAGCATCACATTTGTACCCTAGTCATGAGTCAGAATTTCTGTAAGAAAGGCTACAATCAATACGCATGACATAAGACTGATATGATGCCCCGGAACGAGGGACCATCTGCAGAACTGATGCCAATCACTTCCTAAGGTCGCATGTTACACTCCTCCAGGATGGATGGGCCTGCTTCCCACCTTGACCAGAGCAAGGAGGAAAGCTTCAATGATGGATGACAGCAAGGAATTATCAGCCCTGACGATGGGATATTTTGTACTTCTCTTGCCACCCCATCAGCACTGATATGCACAGAGATGCAGCCCTAACCATCATGTCTAAAAATGCCCACATTGAAAACACTTTCCTTTTTGGGATTGGCTGTCAATACAAGTGATACCACGAGAGAATCAGTTATGCCTGGGTGAACTTTAGTGCCGTAACTCACAGAGCTGTGGTCACCAGAATAAATGATGTGAACTTAAGATGCAAGCAGGAGCCAGTGAGGAGGTGGAGGGATTTCAGCCACATAAATAGCAAGTTGAACTCCAAACCCAATGACCTGAAGCAGTTGGTCAACCCAAGACTTCCTAAGCACCACATAAGGGGAACCTCAGAGCACTTAGAATAGGTATATTTTGTTCGTAAAGAAAATTAAAGGTGGGGTATCCAGCAGGGTGGTGGGGCAGGTGGGCAGGAAGGGGCAGCTATGGAGTGGTTGATGAAGGGTAAGAAAGGACTAAATGTACTGGGAAGTATCTTTGTTCCTGTGAGATCCAAGTGAAAGGTTGCTTGGCCTGGAATTCAACTTACTCAGGCAGTGAGGCCCCCACTCTTCCCACCCATCTCATAGGATACCCTTCTCATGACCCTGTGACAGTACATAATGTATTGGGGGATGCTACCTCCAAATCTGCCTCATTATAGGACTCTGGTGGCCCTTGTACTCAGGGAATTAGAAGAATGATTTCTATGTCTCCAGATTTGAGCATAGGGCTGGGCCCTGGTAGGAGCCCTCATTGTGTTCAGAGACTGTATTCTGACGAAGACTCAAGTGACAAACTGAAAAATGAACAATTGATTAAAAGGAGGTAGACCTAAACAAAACCAGTAACCCAAGGGCTACTCTGACCATGGCCTTTGGATTAGGCTGCTCTCTTTACCAAGAGGAACACTGTCTGACCACAACTAAAGACAATTAGAATGCCTCCTAGAGGCACGGCAAATATCTCTCCTTAAAGAAACAGATTTCGATAAATATGGAAAATTGAGATTGTGTTTTCTTTACAAAACAAATATCTTTAAAATTAGGGGAAACATTTTTTTAAGAATGTGAGCTTAAGATTTCCCAGAATGCACATAATGTAAATTAGTGGCCTGAACCCAAAATACAGGTGGATTCACCTGGATTTCCATTGTCCATCCACATCCTAAAAATTATAGGAAAATATCCTTCAGAAGAAATCACATTAAGCTGCAAATTCAAATCAGTGAGGTTCCAAGATTTAAATGGCTTCCTCTTTGGTGTCTACATAAATAGCCCATAAAATCCCTTTAAGCCCACAAAATAAGAGACCATTTTATTCAGCTCAGAAACAATCCATACAACACAGAACAAGATGTCTTTCCAATAAACTTATGAAAATCTGCCTTTTGGTAAGCCAAAATTAATATTCCTCCTGTTCTCCTGGGTTATGTCTGTAAGGTCACTACAGTGAGAACTGCTTCTGAATATCGAAGGCTACTCGATTAATCTTCTTGTTTGCAGAGATCTGAGAGCATTTAAGGAAGGTCAAAAACTAACACCAAGCAAAATGCAGCTAAATTCCCCCCTGCTGTGCAAGGTTTACCCTAACTCATGTTCTCCTTCCCATTTCCCCGTCTCTTCTTTATTCTCCATTTTCCCTGACTTCTGTTTTTTATTTCTTTTTCTCTTCTTTTCTTTTATCTCTTTCTTATTCCCTTTACTCTGTGCACTTGCCATTATACAGGCTTTGACTGTGAGGTATTATCCAATTATCCTGGAATATTTGGGCAATTTCATATAGACAAATCTCTGTGTCTTCAGCATCCATTCATTTACTCATAGAATTGAAGAAGGAAAAGAGGATATGATTAAAGAGGAACTGTATTCCTCAATCTAAATAAGTTAGAGAGCACTAACAACACAGAGAGGAGGAGTTGAGGCAGTTTAGAATTTCAAAGCATGTCAAGTTCCATCCATTAAAAGAGTTCATACATGTAATGCATAGAACAGTGCCTTTTATTCTGTGGGCACTCAACAATGCTGATTTCCTTATTTTACCCTCATCCCAATCATATATTGTGGTGGTCTAGCTATATAGTTGACCATAGCTATGCTGGTCAGCCCTGCCACCAGGCTGTACTAAACAGTTGGTAGTTGGTTTCACCCATAGGCTAAAGCAGTGAACTTCAGCTCTGCAGTGAAAGAGGTGGTGGAACCCCCACACCTGCTCTCCAAGCTACCATGCACTCCTATGAGCCACCTACCTGCTCCTTGCCCACAGACCCAGGGACAGGTAAGCAGTAGGTAACTCTGACAACCAAGAATTTAAAAAGAAGGAGGGGAAGTTGTGCCTGGGTGGCTCAATTGTTTAAGGATCTGACTCTTGATTTTGGTTCTGGTCATAATCTCAGGGTTTTGAGATGGAGCCCTGCATTGGGCTCCATGCTGGCCGTGGAGCCTACTTCAGATTATCTTTCTCTCTCTTCCTCTGCCCCTCCCCAGCTCGCTCTCTTAAAAAAATAAAAAAAAGAAAAACAAACAAACAAACAAACAACAACAACACCAACACGGGGAGGGGTGGGAAAGAAAGGAACAAAGAAAAGAAAAATACTTGAGAAAAACCAACACCAGGGCACCTGGGTGGCTCAGTGGGTTGAAGCCTCTGCTTTCGGCTCGGGTCATGATCTCAGGGTCCTGGGATCGAGCCCGCATCGGGCTCCCTGCTCAGCGGGGAGCCTGCTTCCTCCTCTCTCTCTCTGCCTGCCTCTCTGCCTCCTTGTGATCTCTCTCCCTCTGTGAAATAAATAAATAAAATCTTTAAAAAAAAAAAGAAAAAGAAAAACCAACACCAGAAGAGAAGCCGCAAATGTAACAAATAGAAGTAGAAAAAGCCGCAAATGTAACAAACAGAAGTAGAAGTGTAACATTCAAGAAATAGAGTTAATACAGATAGCAATGAGGAAGATATTTAAGATCACCAATTACTGTCTTCAGGAAGATTAAGGAGACTATCACTTGGCAGCTAGAGGCTTACTTTTCAGAGTGTGGTCTATATCCCCATGGTCTGGAAGCTTGTTAGAAAAGCAGAATGTCAGGCCTCCCAGCAGAATGACAAAAATCGTACCTGTAGTTTTACAAGACCCACAAGGGTTGTGTATGCTCATTGCCATTGGTGGAGCACTGTGTTAAACGGCTTGGAATTTGAAGTTCTGGTCACAGGAGGTGGGGAAGATTAATGGATGGAAAAGCAGAAACAGATTTGGCTAAGTGGAAAGTGAGTAAAAAGCCCCATCTGAGGTGGTCTCTTTCAGCACTGCATTGGAACTCTCATTGATGAAATCGGATGTTAGGAGAAAATGAAGGAAAATATGACCTGCTTAGAACCTGTACCTAGCATATAAACTACCAGTAAAAGTTGAGAACAAAATAAAGTCCTATTTAGGGTTACAAAGATTCAGAAAAGTTATTACCCTCATGCCCCCATTGGGGTGAGGTAGGATGTGTGTGAAGGCATTTGAAGGAATGTATAAAACCCAAAGAATAAATAATATATAAGATATGAGAAAGAGTGGAAAGTAAGCAGAAAACCTAGATTAGGTTTAAATAACTCTTGATGCATAATTTTAAAATATTTATAACTAAATATAACTCAAGTCCCAGATCATCTCATAGTGGCAGGCAGCAGAGGGAAGGGAAAAACTACTTAGGTTCTTCTCTCATTTAAGGAAGATTAGAGATATTGCATAACTCTAGATAATAGTAGCAAAATATGTTTCAACGTGTGTGTCACAAAAGACTGCATGCTCTCTGATTCCACATACACATAACTCCAGAGAGGACAAAGCTAACCCATAGTGACAGAAAGCGCACTCGTGGTTAACTGGAGCTGAAAGGGGCAGGGGTGGAAAGTGGGAGATGCACTGTATGGGAAGTGGTACAGTGAGGAAAATGTTCAATATCTCAATTTTGGTGATAATTAAATGTTATTAAAATTTATTAAATATAAGTTTGTCTCTTTGGGTTTTATTTAAATTCAAGTTATTTGACATACAGTGTATTATTAATTTCAGGGTAGAATTTAGTGATTCATCAGTTGCATGTAACTCATTACATCAAGTGCCCTCCTTAATGCCCATCACCCAATTATCCCTTTCTCTCACCCACCTCCCCTCCGGCAGCCCTCAGTTTGTTCTCTATAGTTAATAGTCTCTTATAGTTTGTCTCCCTCTCTGTTTTTATCTTATTTTATTTTTCCTTCCCTTCCCTATGTTCAGCAGTTTTGTTTCTTAAATTCCACATATGAGTGAAGTCATAGGGTGTCTTTCTCTGACTGACTTATTTCACTCAGCATAATACCTTCTAGTTCTATCCACGTCACTGAAAATGGCAAGATTTCATTCTTTTTGAGGGATGAGCAATATACAATACATCTTCTTAATCCATTCATCTGTCGATGGACAGCTGGACTCTTTTCATAGTTTGACTATTGTGGACATTGCTGCTAATCAAAATACACACTTAGAATGTGTCCATGATGTCACATGTAAATGATGCCTCCTGAAGTTGATTTTAAAAATACTGTGTCACATATACAAAGGTAACTGTTAGAAGAATAAAAATTAGATATTTTCAGATAGATTAGATAGAGGGTGGAAGGGAAGCTTGATTTACTCAACAAATACAGGTGGGGAGATAAATGGCATCATGATAATAAAATAGCTAACATTTTTTCAGTACTCATTGTTTCTGAGACCAAATTTTGGATACTTTATATATAACAGTTTCCTTAATCCCTTACAACAGGTCCGTGAATTAGATGTGATATTAGTCATTCTCATTTTATTGATGAAGAACTGAAGCATATCGGATTTATGTAACTTGACACTAACAAGCATCTAGTGTGACAGAGCTGGGGGGTGCCAAGCCAGCTCATAATATATTCTAGTAAATAGAAATAGTAAATAGAAATAGAAAACGTAAAGTAAAATGGAGAAGCAATTGCAAAAGTGCCATTAATCAAAGTAAAAGAATGTGTAATATATTTTCCCACTAGAAATCAGATTTGAATAAATAAATAAATAAGTAAACAAATAAATAAATAAAGCTCAGCTACATGTTATTTACAAAAGACATAGCTAAAACAAAAAGATCAAGAAAGAGTTGAAAACGATATTTAATCCATTTGGAAGATATACTAGGTAAAATGCTAAAACTGTAAGCAGGGCTGTTAATATAAAAGAAGACAAGATGAGGGCGCCTGGGTGGCTCAGTGGCTTAAAGCCTCTGCTTTCGGCTCGGGTCATGATCTCAGGGTCCTGGGATCGAGGCCCATATCGGGCTCTCTGCTCGGCGGGAAGCCTGCTTCCTCCTCTCTCTCTGCCTACTTGTGATCTCTCTCTCTCTGTGTCAAATAAAGAAATAAAAAAAAAAAAAAAAAAAAAAAAAAAAAAAAAAAAAAAGAAGACAGATGAAAATATTTTAAAATATCAGAGAGGAATACTTCCAACTGATAAAAGGTACAATTGATCTTATTAAGATCAATTATTATAAGATCTTATTAAGATCTTATTAATTGATCAATCAAGCAGCTCTTATTAAGCTTCTATGTACCTAATAACACAGAATCAAGGCAGATAAGGCATAAACTATGACAGAGCCAAAACTTAGTAGAGGTTTTCAATACAGCTCTTTCAGTTACTGGCATTGTAAGTAGACCAGAACCAAGTAATGACCTGAACGATTCAACTAAAAAGTATAAATTATCAACCTTCTAACAGGCACAAATAAATTGTAGTCACTTCTGTAAAGCAATAAATATTTAGATCAGATTTTCTGACTTCAATGAAAATTAGAAATTAAAAACAAAATGTAACTATTCTCTTCAAAAAGAAACAAAGGGAAGTCTATATATTTGGAAATTTTTAAATATTATTTTAAATAATGCTTTTGATCAAAATCTATTTAGAAATGGATGACAATGAAAATTCTACATATCCCAAAACTTGTGGGATACAGCCAGTGTAACAAAGTAATACTGAGAGAAATCCATATATTCTTAAATGCATTTAATAATAAGCAAGAAATATTAAAAGTAAATTAGCTATAAATCCAATTAAAATGCTATAGAATAAAAATAAAATAAATCCAAAGACTGCCAAAGAGTAATAAATGTAAAATAAATATTAATAAAATACAAAATGATATGTTTTAGGGTTGATCAATAACTCCAATAGCTATTTCTTAAATGACTAATAAAGTAGACAGATTCCTGGTAAATCTTACAAAAAAAGAGAAGGAAGATACAACCATATGAAAAACTAAACACAGGGTTTTATTACCAATATGGAGGAGATTTTGAAAATATTAAGAGAATACTATTTATAGACTACATCAGTAAATTTGGAAATCTAGACAAAATGGAGAATATAATACCCTGGGAAATATAAGTTACCAAACAGATTTCAAAAGAATCTTGAAAAATTTGAATAGCAAGTAATCGAAAGAGAAAACTAAGAAAAAATATCAGCAATCTTTCCATCTTTCCGTCAAAACAATGTCAGACGATTTCATAGATGATCTCTACTAAACCTTTAAGAAAATATTCTGATTTTTTTTAATGGATGCCTTCCCATTTGCTTCTATAAGACTAACAAACCCTGTTATTAAACATGGAAAATAGTTCCCAAAGCAGTCAACTGGACTTATGAACACAGATGAAATAAATCCAAACTAAAATGTCTTAATTGTACCTTTTGTAAGAAGTCAGTATATATCTGAAAGAGAGAGAGAAGAGAGAAAGAATATGTTAGGGCTTGAAGAGAACTTAGTAGCAATTTAGTCCAATCGCCTCGCTAAAAAGAAGAATTTCATGTCCTAAAAAGAGAACTTATTTACTCAAGTGTCACAGCAAGTAAGTGAGACTAACTTGTCCCCCTAACTCACCGAGAGATTCTTTAAAGTCCCATGTTTCTTCCTTTCCCTCACCTCACACTTAAATCACAAATACTCTCTGTATGTAGACTGGGTGTAGGAAATGGCCCGACCATATAGAGATAGAGATGTTTTGTAAACAGCTTAAGGACATTTAGAAATAACTGAAATAGAGTTGGGATTTGGGGAAACAACACGAATATTAGAGTCAAGGTCAAGCAGAATGACCCTGACTTCTCTCTGTTAGATTCAAAATACTGGAATCCTCAAACAATGGCTCTGGCTTACTGTGAGTCTTAAAATGTTCTTCTGGGTATCTGAAGAAGTCTCTCAAATTTTCTTGGCATATATTACCTATCTTGGTTTCTTTTCCAATTCCAGTAGCCAATAGAGAAGCAACAATTTTTTATATCAGGAGAACTTCAGAGGCTGTAATATACTTAAAAACCCTGGTATTCATATTATTAAAGCTGTATTAAAGCTGTAAATAAACTTCCAATGTCAGAAAAGCAGAGGGAAGTTGACAATAAAGAAGTTAAGATACATGTTCTATAGATTCAGAGAAAAATGCTTTCTGAGCATTTAAGATTTGAAGTGTGTGGCTCAACGGTTTTCATTCATTAATTCATTCAGCAAATATTGAGTGTTTGTACCATGTGGTAGGCTCTATGATAAAAGTCATACAATGTAACAATTGTAGTTGGTCACAGCCTCTAAAATCTGCTTTTCTCTGGGTAAAATACAAGAAGCAAGATACCAACGTTTCCCATACAGCAGCAGGCTCTCCTGCAGCAGACTGCTCTTCCTACAGGAAAGGCTCAAGTGGGCTTAATCAGGTATCATTCCCTGTCTCAAAAGCCTACTATCTTGTAAGAAGAAAGACACAAATAGTAACAAGAACATAAGGCAGCTGGACCTGCCACACATCCCGAGCTTATAATTCTGTCTAGAATTTGTCAACAGAAACTTGACATAGGCATCTAGAAAATGTCTGTTTAATTCAGTGACAATAGAATAATACACTTAGGAGGTAGAAAATATTAAGACCTGGGAGAGATCTTTCAGATGAAACCCCAAACCCTCATTTCCCAGAAGACAAAACACAGATCTAGAAAGGGAAGATGACTTGTTCCAGGCACCAGAGTAAGTTGAAGGCAAAGCTGACATTAAAATTTAAGTCTCCTGCTGCCTGCTTTAGCTGTTTCTGAGGGTCCTTGGACAGACCATGCAACAGGCCCCTGAACTAGTCAGCCAGCTGCCGTGACCCCGAGGCACCTGCCCTGGCCTTCCCTCTCCTTCTCTGGGTTCTGCTCTCCTGGATTGCCCACAAACCCCCCAGGAGAAGCCTCACTGCTGTTGCTCCAGCCCCTATTAGAACCCAACGTCCAAGCCAGAGTTGTCAAACTTTCCAGGCCTCTGCTTCCATGGCCATGCTGGCTTCCAGGCAGCGTCAGTGAGAAGAGCCTCCTCCCCACTTCAGTGCCACCCTTGGTCACCTGGGCCCCAGTGGTTCTGCCTGTGCCAAGAATCTCACAAAATATTTTTTAAACAGATCTGCCAGCTTCCGCCTGCCCTCTCCCTCCACAGCCCATGCTAATTATAGGCACTCAAACTCAGTCAGTGGAAAAATATAAGAAATGAGCCTGCCATCTTCCCCCTTTCTCTTGTCCTTCTTTTTCCCAGGCTCTGTTCCCACCCAAATTTCATCTCTCTTTCCCCTGCTATGCATGGGACTGGACACCAATACAGGTAGATCTCTGCTGTGTGTGTGTGTTCATGTGTAAATGCAGCAGAGATGTTGTAAGCAGTCGAATATTCTGCTATGCTTGGAATTAATTTGCTAGTCTTTTCTAGTGTCAGCCACACAGTTGATGGCTACTACAGCTGCATTTCTAACCGCTGAAATTTACCTCTCCGAGCTCAAGAAATTCAAGGTAAATTATAAAGCTTGAAACAGAATCAATTCGACCAAATTGCAAATTGCAGTGAGGGGCAGGACGCCTAAGAGTACGTGTCTCTGTAGCTCAGGTACATGACGGACTTGGGGTCAGTTGTTGAGACTCCATTACACGGATGTGTACAAACAAAGCCCAGAAGACTGCCTGCAGCCTTAAGAAGTCAACAATATTCACCAACTGTTGCCTGGTCTTCTAACAAGAAGGCTCACATGCTTCTAGGTTTTTTTCCTTCCTGGATGAAGTATATTAAAAAAAAGTCAAGAAGGTCAACACGGGGCCAAGCTTCATGCTCCACACAGTCATCTTTTCTTGGTTAATGTTCCCCAGAGCCACATAAGGTTCAGAGAGGTCAATTAATGATATGTCCAAAATCATGTGGCCAAATATGGCAGAGCCAAGCAAGGACCCAGGTCCTTGGGACACAAACAAGTAAGCAAACAATAACAGTACAACACTGAAGATGATAATATGGCTACCTACTCTGTACCAAACATCGCACTACTGCTTTACTAAAGTCATAAAAACAAACCTTTTAAGTAGATATTATTATCATATATATTATATATTAGATGTTATTATTGTACAAAATTAAATAAATAAAAATATAGACTCAGAGACAATGAAAACTTGTTTAAAGTGATGCAGCTGGTGTGTGGTGAAGCCAAGGTATTTAAATCCAAGTATGCCTAAATTCAGAGCCTTGAGTTACTAAGCACATAATGCAGTATGATATATCCATCATCTCCAGACCATTGTTCTTTATACAGCCCTGAATGTATACAGCAGTAAAGAGCTTCCAGAATTTCACGAGACAAAGGAATTTAGACCACAATCTAGCTAGAGATAAGAGATTTCATGGCTAGTCTTATTTTTTTCTTTCCTCCCCTCATTCAGTAGGAGGCATATGGGAAATTAAGAATGTGTCTGTAAGACGTTCTAATTACAGAAACACATTTTTAAGGAAAAGGGTTTTGGGAGAAACATAGACCGATAGTGCTCTTCAAAGTGGATTAATTGGGAAGTGGCTCTGTGATCATCTTTGTTGAGAAGAGTTGTTGGCTTTGCTTGACACACAGTGCGTTAAGTTTGAAGCACTATACGTTTGTGTCTGTTCAAGCATAAGGCTGACAGTGCAATTTCTCAGTTCTCCAACTAAAACAAAGTCCAAGAAAATATCTAGTAAATAAGAGATACTTTGCATTTCAATGCAGGTTGATAACTAACCCATACTGAGTGCTTAAAAAGTGTGAGGTGTGAATATTTTCTAGCAGCAGATAGGCTCAATTAGATTCAGAGCCTGGAACATATCAATTTCTCTATAGTCACATTTTAATTGAGGTCTAATTAATATACAGCAAAGTGCACAAATCTGAAGTGTTCAGTTCAATGAGTTTTGAAAATTTTATACACCTGTAAAATCACTCCTTCAAAGAAAATGCTGAATATCTTCATCACCAAAGAAGGTTTCTTATATCCTTTTCCAGTCATTAATAATAATATTATCCCTAATTTTAGCTTTTATTACTAAGTCTGCTAGAAACATTTTGTTGAAGTCTTTTGTGGACTCATTTTTCATATACCTTGAATAAATACCTAGGGGTAGACCTGCTCAGTCATGGTGTACATCCATGTTTAACTTCATAAGGAATTGAAGAACACATCCCTATAGCTATGTATCATTTTAGTCTCCCATTAGCAAGGTATGAGAGTTCCAGTTGCTCCATATCATCACTGACATTTACTATGGGTCTTCTGGATTTTTGCTATTTATAGTTTATCTTATTGTGGTTTTACTTTGCAATAGCACTTTCTCATGTGCTTATTGGTCATTTGTCTATAGTCTACTGTTAAGTGTTTGTCCATTTGTCTTCATAAAATATTTTAACTTATTTTGTAATCTGACTCAATGCCACAATATTTAGCTACCAATTTGATAGTTCAGGTATTAATCTATTATTTCCAGAATAAACAGTGATAAATTTGCCTAAATGGCCCATTAGTATCTTCTTAGAAATTATTGGGGGCACCTGGGTGGCTCAGTGGGTTAAAGCCTCTGCCTTCGGCTCAGGTCATGATCTCAGGGTCCTGGGATCGAGGCCTGCATCAGGCTCCCTGCTCAGCGGGGAGCCTGCTTCCCCCCCCCCTCTCTGCCTGCCTCTCTGCCTCCTTGTGATCTCTCTCCCACTGTGAAATAAATAAATAAATAAATCTTTAAAAAAAAATTACTGGGCAGGTGTTGCTTAGTTACATTACCTTATAACCTCTAGTAATAATCTGTGCATTTGTAAAGAGGAGGGAGAGACCATTACCCAGCGTTTAACAACAAAGTTCCATTTAGAACCAATAAACCACTCATTAAGCAGCTGTTCTTGCTGGTGAGCCCATTTTGTTTTGTCATTCCTTTGTCAAGGAATATTTCTTATAAAGAACAGTGACAGTTAATGCACATATAGTAAAAATTTAAGTGATATTCAATCAGCAACCTACAGCTTGCTGAGAATGGGGCAAACAAAAAGTGTACTCCAAAACCTTTATAGCTGAAAGAGAACTTAGAGCTTGTCTCAGCCAAACCACCTAGTTATAGAAGAGAAAACTGAGGCCCAGAGACTTATTGAATTTCCCAGCCAATAACAGAACCAAGGTAATTCTACTAGAGCTTAAGATCCCTTCTACCATAACATGATGCCTTTAGAGAGAAAAAAAGTGCCCTCATTTCATTTAGACAATTAGAAAAAAAAAATTAGAAAAAAAATAGCTTAAATTAGAAAAAAAAATCTAAACTCAGTAGAAGTTTGGAAAACTACTAGATGGGGAAATAAAAGCCAACAGAAAGGCTGCTTGGAGTCACTAAA
This sequence comes from Ailurus styani, assembly GCA_002007465.1. Lineage (NCBI taxonomy): Eukaryota > Metazoa > Chordata > Mammalia > Carnivora > Ailuridae > Ailurus > Ailurus styani. The sequence continues at coordinate 123,258 of LNAC01000576.1, forward strand.
AAATTATGGAATCTAAAGCCAGGAAACCTAGATTTGAGTCCAGCACTTTCACTCATTAACCATGTGGCTATAAACTAGTCATTTCAACTTAACATTTTAATACCCTCAAATGAAAATTGAAACTGAAGATAATAAGTGTGTAGTTTTATTCAGAAACAGAACAGAAGTCTATATTGAGAAGAGGGTTGAAACAGAAGACTTGCTGGACCCAAGAGCTAGAAGTCAAAGAATAATGGGATGAAACTGTCCCTGCAAGATGGGTGACAAAAACTAGGCTCATTGCTTGAGGCTGGGGATTTGCTATGTGTGGGGGTATCCTCAAGCATAAAGGAGACAGAAAAAAAAAGTTTGCCAATTTTATTCCTTAAACTATGACTTACAGGAAGCTGTGAACCCAATGAAGTAGGACTATAAAAGTACCACCTGATGTAGAACTGAGCTAGTCAACTCATGGCCTCAAAGATTGGAGCTTAGTATCTCTAAAATCACCATACAACTGAAGCCCCAACATGCTATTTTAAAATTAGGCTCATGACTTGGTTTACATGGGAGGTAGTTTCAAATGCTTGTAAGACTATAAACTACTAACTTAGAGGCAGAGAGACAAAAATAATCGCTCTGACTCAAAATGGTACATCAGCCCAAATTTTAAAATTGATGAAAGCATCTAGAGATAAGAAAGACAACAAGTGAAATCAACAACTAGAATGTGAATTCACTACTTGCGACATTAATTTTAAGAGATAGTATGACAAAAGCTTTCAAATAAGAATGTTAGAATAGTCAGAGATAAATGAAAAGAATGACATAATTAAAATGATCCAAAGATCTGAAAAAAGCATGACTAATACAAGAATAGGTGGCTATGACGATAGGAGCAGTAAATGAACACCATTGAAAAGAGAATAGCACAGAGATTTTTAAAAAATAGAAACATGGAAGAACAGTTAAGAACCGTGGAGAATAAATTGAGATGCTCCAACATTGATCTACTAGGAGTTACAGAAAAAAGCAATGGGAAAGAAATCAAATAAAATATCAGAGGTGTTTCCTGACTTAAATAAAATAAAATAAATCCTTAGAATAAAAAAAAACTCTAAATAATCTACACCACAGTACATCTTAAGGAATCGGCAGAACTTCAAGAACTAAAAGAAAGGTGGAGTACCACAAATAATAACAATTATACTGATGGCACTTTGCACATTAGCATGAATAGATCCCAAAAAATAATAGGATACTATATTAAAAGTACTGACAAAAAGTAACTGGCAATTCACAATTTTATTTCAAAAGTAAGAGTAAACTATATAAAGCAATATGGTGTATAATCAGAATGTGCTAATAAGTATAAAAAGGACAGTGTGAAATAATGATAACATATACACTATTTTTTAGTATCTACAGCAACATACATATATTACTTCTGTGTACATTTCGATGAGAAAGAAGGAGAAATAAACTGTATCTGTGCTTGTTTTTCCTAAAAGAGACATGGGAAGGATAAAACAGAAAATAATGAAATTGCTTACCTATTAGGATAATGTAACACTTCCATGAGTATATTTTGTTGGCAATGTGCTCTTTTTAACTATCTACAAATTCAAAACACAAAATTAAATCTACAACGATGGGAAAGAAAACAGAATAACCACATAAAAACAGAACATAAGTGTGTATGAATAACACACACTAAAGAGTGAGGGAAGAGCTACTCAAGTAACTTTTGATACTAGACTTTGTTCTAAAGAGGAAAAAAAGAACAAAAGAACAAGAGAAAATCTTAAATTGTTTTTAATTTTTTTTCATAGCATTGTGAGTATAGCAATATTGACACAATTTCTGTGTTTTGCAGGATTGAACAAAAGAGTAAATGACATTGACACTGTTGGGAGCTAGAGCTCTTACTTGGGGGAAGGAAATACAAATATGGAATGGGGAAGGCAAGGAAGGACTTTGTTAAAACTCATGGTTTCATATTTCCTAGATTTATTCACTGAAAGACCTTAAAGCTCCCATAGCAGGGGAACCCAGGTGGCTCAGTCAGTTAAGCATCAGCCTTCAGCTCAGGTCACAATCTTGGGGTCCTGGGATCGAGCCCCTCATCAGCAGGCAGTCTGCTTCTCCCTCTGCCCCTCCACCTGCTTGTGCTCACTCTCTCTCCCAAATGAATAAATAAAATCTTTAAAATTTCCCCATAGCAATGAACACACCTACTATCCAGATCCTGGTTTCTAAAGAAATTATGAAAGAGACCAATGCTCCTTGGGAAAATGGCTAACTCAAGAACTGGGCAGAGAAGCTACAAAATAAATATGAAACACTGTGTGTCAGAAAGTAAAAAAGTGTCTAAAAAATATGGAGCCATATGCCAATACACAGAGGTCTGCTTGAAAGAGCTCTCATTTTAAAGTCTAGGAAAATTTGAGTGTCAAAATTAAAAAGAAGGGGTGCCTGGGCTCAGTCTGTGAAGCGTCCGACTCTTGATTTTGGCTCAGATCATGATCTCATGGGTCGTGAGATTGAGTCCTGTGTTGAGCTCCATGCTGGGTGTGGACCCTGGCTGAGATTCTCTCCCTTTCCCTCTCCCCCTTTCCCTTTCCAACCCCTTTAAAAATTTTTAAAAATAAAAAAATTTTAAAAAGGAAAAAACTGGAGAAACCAAGCATTTTCAACAAGTGATCAAAATGAACATAACCAATGAAGGGTTTATGTGCCTCTGGGAGTGATACCCCAGGAAACACAGTATCGTTTGTGAAGCAAATGAGTCAGAAAGGAATATATGCATTTTTTCATGAGGCTACATCTGAAAAACCCACACTGAGGGACAATCTTTACAACAGCAGGCTGGTATTTTTCAAAATTCGTAATGATATGAAAAAGAAGAAACGCCTGAAGATTGGCTCCTGATTAAAGGAAAATCAAGACATGACTCCCTAAAGGCAATGCATGAGCCCACACTGGATCCTGGGCCAGGGGAAAACAACAGTGATACAGGACATCATAGGACAACTTCTCACTCTGGGGTATGATCTGTAGATAAAAGTTTTGCATCGATGTTAAATTTCCTCAAGACATTGATGAAAGAAGGGAAACCCTTGAGTGATAGGCCCATATATTATGCCTTTTCCTCCATATATTGTAGAACCCAAGTTCAGTGAGAATATTAAATATTCATTTTTCCCTCTTTATCACTATCTAGTCCGAGTGATAAAGCCCAGTATGGCCAACATTTCACATTCCCTTATCACTACCCCTCAACTAATTGAGGTTTCGCTTCATTCTTCACACGTATGCCGGGGGGAGAGTGATGATGTCAGGCTCTTAGCAGTCTGAAGCCTGTCTGAACCCAGCTCTACGGAGACTCCTTCATGGAGATCCAGGTCCTGATTGTATTTGTGGGAACCGAAGCTGTATTGAATTGAGCACATAACCTAATTAGCAGATTTTGAATCTTAGAAACCTTCATTATGTTATAATCCCACATCATCTTTTGAAGCTTAAAAAAAAAGAAAGTAGCTCTGTTCATTAATTTATTGCAATAAGTGCATCATCTCTGCCTTTGAATACTCTGAGGCTAATGATATGCCCAAAGGTGTGATGCCGAAAATGACTCATAATAGTTTTTCTTCTAGGGAGATCACTCTGTATGCACACACATGCCAGCATGAATGAATTTTTCTGTACTGTAAAGAGGAAGTGTGACTGCCTCTTTCAGGGGTGTGTGTGTGTGTGTGTGTGTGTGTGTGTGTACATATGCACACTGGTGCTTGTAGGTGTAGGTTCACACCTCTGTACAGGTGTGTGGACACCACTGTATGGATAAACACCTCTGCATTGCTATGCATCTGTGTGTACACGAGTGCAATTTACACATTGCTAAGCATAGAGTAGATAGGCAATGCACCTGTTAATGGCCTCTCAATTGCAAGTGGTATCAAACCAAACTAAGGTTTGGTTTAAGCCAAAAGGAAATGTATTGGCTCATTGAACTGAATTGTCCATGGCTAGCTTTAAATTCCCACTTGGGAAAGGAGAAAGTGGGGAATCACATCCAGAGTGCTGCTTGTCAGCACCCAGGGAAGTTGCTGAGCAGGCATGCCTTGGAGTCCCTGAGCTGGGGTCCTTGCTTTGGCCAGCTTATCCGGGGCTTCCTCTGAGCTTCCCACAGGCACTCTCTTTTTTTGAGTTTTAGTCTGTTTATTTCCAGGCAATTCCTGGGGCAAATAATAGGTCCAAAACTCTTATCAAGTCACAGTATTGAATCCAGAAACTGATCTGGGAATTTCTGTTTCCCAGCAACAGGTGTCTCTCCGTCCCCTTGCCCTCAGTTTGTGCTGTGTCTTGATCAGTCAAAGGCCAATTTAAAACAATGGCCCCCTAGGGCATCAAACTTCAAGCCCTAATTCAATCTCCTGCCATGTTTCTTGAGTCACTGCCTTTGCTCACATTAAGTGTAGACTGGAGGGAAAATCTGTTTTTTCCAATACTGTAAGATTCTGGAATACCTCGGTATTCATTTACCTTAGATTTCAGGCCATAGGTAGGATTTTCTTAGTGAGACTGTATTGTCATTCTCTCTTTTTCTTTTTTATTGTTTTTTATATGTGCTTATTGTTGATTCATATACAGTTTTAAGAAATAATACAGATATCCCTCAGACGCTTTTCCCATTCCCCCCAGTGGTAACATTTTGCAAAATTATAGTAAAATATCCCAACCAGGATATTGGCATTGATACAGTGTACCAATCCTTCCAGATTGCCCCCATTTTTCTTGTGATTATTACTTGTGACTATTTGCGGTGTGAGAGAGAGAAAAGAGAGGGAGAGAAAGAAAAAGGGAGAGAGTGATGCTCAGCATCATATGTTATAGAGAAAATGCAAATTAAAGCAAAATATCACCATACACCTATCGCATGACCAAAATTCATTACACTGACAACACAAAATGCTGGTAAGGATGTGACGCGATGGGAACGCTTACTGAACAATATAGACGGCATATCACATACTCCTGGCATCAACATTTAGGTCCCTTTGCCTTCCCCACTTTTAAATATCATTGTCCTGGAGCGCCTGGGTTGCCTCAGTCAGGTAAGTGTGAGACTCTTGATTTCAGCTCAGGTCATGATCTCAGGGTCGTGAGATCGAGCCCTGAGTCTGGCTCTGTGCTCAGCATGAAGTCTGCTTGAGATTCTCTCTCTCCCTCTCTCTCTCTCTCTCTGTCTCTGGGTCCCTCTCCTGTTCCTCTCTCAAAAAGAAATTAAAAAAATAAAAAATAAAAACAAGTTTAAAATAAATAAATAAATAAATATCATCGTTCTGAGTATTAGATATTAGAATTTTTGTTCAGTCATCAGTTATGATTTATAAAACTCATGAGAAGAAAGATTGTGTGTACTCATATTTCTACTATTTTTGCAGGTGACAGTTCTTCCTTTTAGTGCTTGAAAAATGTTATGGCTCTTCCCGCTGACCTCCATGGCTTCATATGAGGAGCTATTGTCATTCCGATTAGTGTTCCTCAGTAAGTACTGCATCATTTCTCTCTGGCTGCCTTCAAGATTTTGGATACATTTTGAAAACTAAAAATTTTGTCTTTAGTTTTCAGAAGTTTAATTATACTACATCTTGGCATTGACATGGGGGGATTTATCCTGCTTTTGATTTGTGTAGCTTCTTGAATCTGTAGGTTTCTATTTTTGCCAACTTTGGGGAGTTTTCAGCTATCACTTCTTTGACTATCCTTCATCCTCATTCTCTTTTCCTCTCCTCTGGAACTCTAATAATGTGAACTGTGGTTCTTTTGTTATTGTTGTACAGGTCCCCGAGGCTCTGTGTTGTGTTGTGTTTTGTTGTGTTTTTCAGTCAGTCAGTCTCCTTTCCCTTGTTCAGATGGGGAGAATTCTACCTATCTGTCCTCAAGTTCATGGATTCTATTCTTCATCACCTCCCTGCTACTATGGAGCCCAGCCAATAAGGTTTTGCTGCTGTTGTTGTAGTTTTAATGTCCAATATTGTGTTTTTCAGTTCTATAATTTTAATTTGGCTCCTTTCTATAAATTCTACTTCTTTGCTGAAGTTCTCTCTTTTTTCTTTTTTTGTTTCAAGAGAATTTGTAATTGACTGTCAAGTCATTTTTATTTAACTGCTTTAAAATCTTTGTCTTAAAATTCCAATGTCTGATTCATCTCAGAGGTGGTATCAGTTGGTTGTCTTTCTCATTCAAGTTGTGATTATTCTTAATTCTAGGTATGATGAGTGATTTTCTATTGTATTCTAGACACTGTGTCAATTATGTTAGGTGACTCTGTATCCTATTTAAATCTTTTAATTTTATTACTCTGCTTAGATTAAGCGTGAAGGTAGATCCTGGTCTACTTTCTTGGTCTGTGGTTCCAATGATGGTTTAATTCCCATAGTATTTTCAGTGCCATTTTTGTCTGGTTGATTTATGTGAGGCAGTTGGGGGTTCCCACTGGTCCCTGTTGGTGCTGCCTGAAGTGGTAGAAAAATTTCACTGGGCTGAACCACTAAGTATCTCCTGGTGGAAAAGGGGAGTCTCAAGTGTGTTTGCATGAAGAGGCTTCTTGACTAGGCACTTGTGGTAAAATCCCCCCAATGATGCTATCCTAGCTCTCCCACTATGTCTGGGCAGGAAAAGGGAATCTCAGTTCCTAGGGTCTGTGCAGGAAAGGGGAATCTCAGCCTTCCCAGGCCATCACTCTTCTTTTGGATAGGTCTTTCCTCCTTATTCTCCCCATCCATTCTGATGTCTCTGGGCAGGGGAAGAAATTCTCAAGCCCAGCTTCGAAGAACTCCAAATCAATCCCTTTTGTTGGTGGTGTCCAGTTCACTTTACGTTGTCAGTCTTGGAAGGAAAGACCCTATGTGGGATGCCTTTTGTTGCTAGATGGAACATGCTAGGTCAGGAAATTCTGGGCTTCCTCTTTCTGTCTGGTGGGAGAGAGGAATCTTGGCACTGTGGCATTGTTGTTTGTTTGTTTGTTTTTCCTCCAACGCTGGGACCCTTAACCCTGTTTGCCTTTTGCTTGCCACCTTTAAGAGATCTCCTTGGGGTTGCCTCTTGCATTGTTTACGTGGCTTCTGCTTGTGTTTAGCAAGGAGGAGCAGAATCTAGGCTATCTTGTCCAGGTGTCATACTCTGTTCACCAGTAGGCCAGCTTTAATCTTAGCTGGTGTCTTTCTTATAGAGCTTTGCTGAAGGTCACAAGAAACAGCTAGTAGACTCTAACATCATGAAAAGTGTTGCATATTTCCCAGAACATAAAGGAACCTTCTCTGCTTTTCATCCAACTCAGCCAGTCCTATAATTTTTAGTCAGTCACTTGCAACATCTCACTTTCTGGATCTATTTCTATATTCTTTAAGACTATGACTATAGGCAAGATAGACTAAACTTGAAACTTGAAAAGAATATTAGTGTAAAAAGGGGATTACTCACAGAATTGGGGGGAAAGAGAGTAGCAGGTGAAAGAATCAGGTTTGATAGGTCAGAAACAGACAACCCCAGAAGTCTTACTAGGAGAAACTTCTTGAGGGTCTCATCAGCCTTGCCACTGAAATGAATGGACAGGAAACTTTTCTTTTTCCTAACCTTGGGTTATACTATTAGGACTCAAATCACCTGAGGAAAGTGTCTTTTTGTTTACATTTGTCACAGACCCATCCCTTGGCCAAAAGAAGGGAGAAGTCTTTGATTAACAGCCTTTCCAAGATAGCACATGATGAAAGAGAGACAATTCTCTTAAAAGAATTTCATCAGGCTCTATCAGCCTCTTATACTCACTAACTGGCCCTCTAATTCATAGTCTTATCTTGGTCCATACCATCCCTGCTCTAAATCTTGCCTTCATAGTTTCTTAACTGAAATAACAGTTTTTGAACTAATCATTCTTGTCAAGATTCTTTACATTCCAAGTGATAGAAATGCAACTCAAACTAGCACAAGCAAAGAAAAGGCATTAACTTACATAACTAGAAATTTCAAAGGAAAACCTCAGCCACCCTGGATCTAGGGCTTCAAAGAAGAGACCAGGACACAGACTCTCCTTCTCTCCAACTCTCACCCTTCCTTGACTCTTCTTCAAGTGTAGGGTAAGATTTGGCTCCTTATCACAATTTCTCATCACAGGAGCTTCATGACTTGGTGCTTCTCCAAACTCATCTCCTGCGTATTTGCCTTTGACTTTAGACACTAACAACTCAAACTCCCTATATTCCCCCAAAGACTCTGAGTCTTAAATCCTTGACTTGAAGTTGGAAAAATTCCCTTTCCTCAACACACATTTGTTAAATTATTAGTTACTCTGCATGCAATTTACACAATGTCTTAATCTGTCCTTATGTATTATTCTAAGAATACAATAACAATAATAGTTAACCTGTAAGTACCTCTGGTGCCAGACTGTCAAGGTTAGAATTTCAGCCACACAACTACCGGCTACATGATCTTAGGCAAAAATAACCTCTCTGTGCCTCAAGTTACTCACCCCTAAAACTGAAACAATACTATTATCTATCTCATCGAGTTGTCTTAAGTATGTAATTGAAATAATCCATGTGAAGCGTTTAGAACTGTGCCTAGTACCTAGAAAGTATTCAGTAGATATTAATTATTCTTATTGCTACTTTGGAGACCACCTATGTACTAAACACTTGGGGCTATCTCATGCAATCCTCGTAACAGTCCTGTGAATTAGAAATATCATTATCCACATTGTAGATAGTAGGAAATGGAGGTTTGAGATTAAATAACTTGCCCAAGGTTACAGAGCTAATAAATGATAGAGTCAGAAACGGTGCATATGTACCCTAGAACATCCTCATGACCATTGGTATCTCAATGCTGCTAGTACCTGGAAGGGCAATACTAAATATGTTCAGAGGAAGAGAATTGTCTAAATGAAACTACCACAGTCTGAGTTTGCTACCTCTTGCTTGTGAACTGGTCTCTGCGCATATGGGCCTTTCTTGGTGCCTTGGAACATGTCTTCTAACTAATATACTTTGAGGTCCATTTCACCAGTTCAGCCTGGGCAGCAAAAACATAAATCATCCATCTCTTCCCCAGCCTCAGGGACAAAGGCTGAGTGTGTGTTTTAAATACAGCTGTTTTAAGTTAGCCACATCCTGGGTAAATCACCTTTATAGACAAACTACTACTTTCCCAAGGAAGCAACAGCTTTAAGAAACCAGCATTAAGGATTATTTTTCTTAAAACAGTTTCATAAAGCAGGCCTCTTTGTTGGGAATCCTTATTCGTGGAGACTGTATGAATTTTAACAGTCCCCTGACCCTTCTCAATCCCTTGATCCCATGGGATGCTTTCTGGGCCCACAAAGGGGTACATACACAGTTATAAATATACAGAATAAAAGATAATTCAGTTAAGTTGGGTATTTGGCGCCCAAATAATAAATAGTATAATAAATAGTCAAATTTTTCACTTTCATACTTCCTGCCATGGTATAATAAGTAGCTAAATTTTTCACTTTCTACTTTCTATTACACTGTCATTTGAGGCCAAACTATATTGTGGAGACTTGCTTGACCAAGATTACACTCCTTGATCACACAGAAGAGAACCATTGGTAAACTGGTCACAGATGGCTTCAAGGTGGGCAAATGGTGGGGTGGTAGAAAGATCCCAGGGTGCAGGGTTAAAACTTTGGCTCCAGTAAATATTTAAATTACCTGTCCTTTCTGAGGCCTCATTCCTCTTGTAGGGGCCGTGGAGGTGGGAGTGCGTTACATAATCCCTAAGGCACTTTTCCAGCCAACAGTCTACTCATACAGAACTCACAACTTCATTTCAAACAACACACAATGCAAAGGGAGACTTCAAAAATCCAGAGATTCCTCCCATGCCTCTATTCATATGTGTTAAGATACATACAAAATAGGAACTGTGCTTCAGAAATGAGAATAACCCCCTTCTTATCTTCTACCCGTGGGTCATTGAATTTTTATTTTATTTAATGTTTATGTATTTTTTATTTAATTTTTTTGTCTTATTTAACTTGTTGGTTTCAGTGAAAGTTTTGGCCATAGCTGTTAACACTGTCTCCCTTGGGCCACACAGGAGAATCATTAAAGGATTTGCAGAAGGTGATCAGATTCTAGAAGTGAGGCCACAGAATGTGTAAACAACAACAACAACAACAACAAAACGATCATGGCTCTATATGAAGTACCTCCTCTTGCATATGCGACCTTATTATCATCTCTGATGATTTTCCTTTTTATTGCCTTGTGTCTAGACAAAACAAAACTGCTGGAGTTTTATGAAATAGTTTCCAATCCCAAAATCTTTGTGTGTGTGTATTACAGCCCAGAGGTGATACTTTCCACTCTAACAATTAAGATGCGGAGAGATAGGCTACCAGTGCAAACACCAGCAAGCGCTTGTATATATGCTGAAGTGTACACATATCATGTGCCGGCAACACAAAGAGTAATAAGCCCAGGGCCTCAAATGCTGCTGCGTTTTGAACATTTTTGGACTCACTTACTGATTCCCGCGGAATATTTTTTTACTTAGCCTGTACCATGTTCTCAGACACTCCCCAATCCTAATGGGCCTAGAGAGCTTAGAGGAAGGATGATAGATGTGATGTCAAGCCATTAATTTAGCAATGCTTCAAGAAAGAAGCAAGAGTGATTAATTCTTACACTTTAGAAATTATTCCCCTTGGGGGTGGGAATAAACCTCGAGATGCCATTGGAAGAGTAAAGCATGAGTAAGGGTACAAAATCTCAGGCACTTAGGATTGTGTATCTTTGAAATTTACATGACACGGAAGCTTTCCAAAGGTTCTGCAATCATTCTGATTAGTAGCCCAAGACTATGTAGCCCCAAAGGAGTAGGTGGGAACAAGAATAAAAACTAAAAATCCCACCCTGGTTTAGGACGATGCATTCAAGCTGTTCATCTGTCAAGGAATGTTTCAACCATTCCAGCTGGCTTTGCCTGGGTCCCTACCATGTTCAAACACCCAGACTAGGCTCTGTCATGGAGAGTCCAACATGATTCTTGACCTCAAGGAGCTTATAAATGAACAGGGGATTTAGCATACGCATATAAATAATTGTGATTCAAAGGAAAATGATGTAATCACAGAGAGTTCATAGGGGAGAGAGATTAATTCAACCTGAAGGAGACTTGAAGCTCTATTCATTCATCTACTTAACATCTACTGAGGCTTATTTATTGGGCCCAGTTCTCCGCTGAAAAGGAGTCACACCCAAATGAAGGAGAGAGAGAACGGCAGGAATACCTCTGGTTTTACAATGATGGAAGCAGGCATGAAACACCCTGGCTTGCCCTCCTCTCCTTCCTTAGGGATCCTTCTCCCCTACTGCCTTGTGATTTGCTCCTGGGAACGATTTTTAAAAACTGGCTTTCACGTGAATTCTTGCCTCAGGGTCTGCTTTGGGAACCCCAACCTAAGTGGGGAACACAACAAAAGTTTCAGAAGGAAGAAGAGGGAATGTGAGAGGCACTGGAAGGAAGGCAGCACACGGAGGTGGGGAGGCCTTGGGCCTGGGGATGAGGAGACGCCGTCTCATAGCTCATTGGTAACATAGGGACAGGACCTCCTATTTGGGGCCTTAGTGTCCACACTCGAGACTTTGAATTTGGTCCAAAGGAACTACATAACTAAATGCCATGTAAAATTTCATTTAAAAAAATGGTTTGGTTAGGGCAAATACATATTTTTGAAAGACCATATTATACATATGAAAACACAGGTCTCAGTAATACACATGCTAAATCTCTCACTTTGATATAAATTCTTATAGCATCCTCCACCTACTTGGCTTGACAGAAAGAGACATAGCTGTATTTTCAGAAAAAAAAAATTAAGCTACCTAGATTTCAAAACATTTCTCTGCCTTAAATAGGGGTCTTACTTATTCCAGCACTTCTCTGCTTCCCACCTGGGCTCAATGAAGAAGCATGGGTTTCTATATCAGTTTTTCTGGGTGGTAAGGGGGCAGTTGAAAGAGTTGACTAATAGCCATAAAACAAAAATTGCCTTCCCTGGGCAGCTTCCACTACAGGAAAAGCATAATGGAAAATACCTTTAATCTTAGAAGTTTTAAAAAAGAAACTGGCAAATCTTTTAGAGAAGACTTAAAAACCCCGTTGTGATGTTTCTGTTATACAATCTTTCAATTTCACTGATTTGTCAAATAAATCATTCCCCTTTCCCTGTTTTTCTCTGCTGGGCTTTTGACTTAAAGAATTCCCTGCATAACTATTCCCTACAACTCAGGCCAGGAAAATTTTCCTAGATACTTCCCAGAGAAATAGCTAGAACTGCCTCCTATATCCACGCCTTGGATCTTTGCAATAGTCCTGAGATACAGATCTGATCATCAGCCTTACTGGAACCCAAGGTGCTCTCTGTGTCCTCCCAGGCTGTGTAGATTTCAGGGCACGAGAGGAGCAGAGAACTTACCGACAATCCCTCCCTACAGGCATAGACCCTGAAATTAAACCTTGTTGTCATCGATCTAGAATTTCAGTACGCCCAAGATGAACCATTGATCCCCAGTTACAACTCAATTGAGCTTTTGCCTTGGTTTCCTCACATCACTGGTCCCCACACCCTGTGTCTTTGAGAGGCCCCAGGAAGTCTGCAGAACTCTTGCCGGTTCCATTTATGGGAGCTCTTGCCAAGGCCCTACACTCTCTAGAGTGCTACTCCCCCTGAACTTGGGCACCCTCCTGCCACTGGATTTTCCTTTACTCTTCTCCACCTTCCTACTTAGCCTTCCTTTTCTGGTTCCAGCCCCTGCCTGAGCTTAGTGTGGATATTGGACCCTTGAATGTAGACCACAGCCTGCCCAAATGCCAAGTTCCTACAGCAGGCACGTTTCCTCAGCCTCCAACCCATTCAGTCCCGGGCTCCTCCCCTCCAGTACAGTCCTTGTGGCTGTGATCCAAGTCCACTCAGGAAGGCAACATCGTTTCAGTTACTTTACTGTGTGGACAGGAAATCTAGGGTGACTATGTATTAGTGACAATGACAATGATTAAAATAACTGCAGTTTAGCAGATAGTTACCCTGTGCCAGCTTCTACTCCAGGTACTATACAGATATTTTCCCATTTGACAGATTAAGAACTGAGGTTTAGAGACCTATTAACTTACTCCAGCATCGCTAATAATATCTGACAGAATCAAAACTGAATCCAGACATCTAATTTCAATATCTGTCTTCTTCTCCACTTATACCATAAAGTGTATAAATCCTGATTATTTAGAAGAATATTTTTGAGCTTTGTAGTCCTTCTTTTCCTCTAGTGATGAATAGCAATTATGTAAGTCATTCAGCCCTGCAGATGAAAGGGAAAAGTAGACCTGGCCATAAATGAATTTACTGTAATCCTTGCACTCGAAAGCTATGCAGTTGGCTGTTAGGTAGTATTAATACTGAAAATAAAATCATATTTGTTTGGGAAGTCCTTTAGTGCACTTAGAACTAAAATACCATGTTTGCCATATAGGCTGTTTATCTTTAGTGTAGTGCTTTAAATATATATATATATATATATATATATATATATATATACATGTATACATGTATATACATGTATATACATATATATAAGCATTGATTAAAAATAGACCTTAGCCAGTGAAGGGCATGGTAAAAAAACTCTCTAAGGGTACATTACTGCTTATGCTAGATAAATTAGATCATACAGGTAGCAGAGTTTTATTTGGTCATTTTCCAGGAATATTAATGAACCCTCTGATAACCTGAAAGGGTTGCCTTTCTTCACCCAGGACAAGCATTACACTTTCAAAGAGCAAATCACACTTTGACATAAAATCTAATACTATGGTCCCTTCATGGAGCCCTGTTATTATAGGTCTAAATGAATTAACTCTAATCCTCTGTTCTGATCATATCATGCCCCTTCTCAAAAAATATCCAGGAGCCGTCCACTTTCTGCAGAAATCCAAAGATTCTGTCATCCTAATTTTTTCCCAATAAGACTACCAACTGACCTTTCTAAACTTCTTTTCCACTTCAGGTACCCTAGACCACAGATCTTTCTACACACGCTATGATCCTTCCTACCTTTGCATATACTTTCTTAACCAGGCTATCTTCTCCCTACTCTTTACCCTCCTTATATATGGAAAACAGACCTGTCCTTCAAGGTGCAGCTCAAATTCCTTCTTTTTCATGATGTCCCAGCCACATAATCTCTCTAGCTCTGAAGCCGCTTATAATACTTGACTTATCTCTTTCTTATAGCACAGGTCACGGGCTACCTTATATTTACTCTTTGACGTACACACGTTTTCTCTTTCTTTCCTATTAACTCTTTGATTCTGGACATCAAGATGCATTTCTTTATCAAACATTTCCTAGACATCTGCTTTGTGCTTATTATTTATAGGAGATATAGACACCAGTAAAACCTTGACGTTGGATCATCAGATAGAAAAATGAGACATGAAAAATATTAAGTACCTTGTGTAAGTCCTGACTAGTGGGTTTAACTCAAATGCTGTAGATGGCACTCGTCATTCACAGACCTCTTTACTTCTAGAGAGCTGACTTTCTCCTCTGGTAATGAAAGTCACTTCTCTTAATGACATCCTTGTGGAAACTTTTGGCTCCAGTCAGTAGCCATCTTTGGATAGTAACCCAACTACTAGTTTTAAAGGGTGATTCAACCACTAGCCCCAAGCAGAAATGCCAATGTCACCGTGCCCTTCTCCAATTCAAAAGAGTGGGCGTCATAGAATTCCAGTGCCATTCCAATGCCGAAATTGAGGTGGTGAATGGCATGCTTTCAACATACACAAGCCAGTCCCCGGAGTCAGTTGTCGCCCAAAAAATTTCAATAGGCGAAGCAGAGGATTGACTTTGGTGACGGTCTGCTTCTTAGTAAATCAACAAATTGTTCTTTCATCTGGGGTGAAAATATGAAAAATAAAGAGAGAACTTAATGTCACAGAAGGTCAAATCCCATAAAGGGCCTGTGTGATACATCGCCCAACCTTGTCATTTTAGCAGATGGAAAAACTGAGGCTCAGAAATAAATTGCTTACACCAGGTCGCAGTCCCAAAGAAAGCCAGTGGAATTGTTGAGAGCCTCTTACAACCCAACACCCCTAATTCCTAGTCTTGGGTCTTTGCAGCACTCCTTTTGTGCCCTTTTTAATCCGTACCTCTCCATGTTTTCCCCTCAAAAACAGAATCTTATTTTCATAAAAACTCAGACATCATTGGGTATTTTGTGCTTCAAAATGACCATTTCTGTTAGTTTGGATTTAGTCTCTATATGTTCTTTCCTCTGTTTTGTGAGTGGGACCCAATTAATTTTGACCTTAGAAGCCAGGTGAAAGTAGAAAGACCTTAGAGTTAGTATGTACCACAGCAGCATTCTCTTTTGCTTTACAAAATATTTGCAGAATAAACAATGGGTGAACAGTATGCTCAGTGTTTCCAGCCACAAGTGGCAGTGGGAAGCAGGTCCACTCTGGTTTGTCTCAGCTGCCCCCATTGTGTAGGTCTTTGGGCAGAGACCAGAGTTCCAGTACCAGTCCTGCCAGTGAGCTCCCAGGCATTTCATGCAAGTCACTCTCCCTCTCCTTGGACATCAGCTTCCTTCCTCTATAAAATGAGGTTCCTCCCAGCCTTAGCCGATTATGCATTGTGATAAGATGCTTTATTGAAATGCCTAAAGAAATTATTTTATTTTCTGTTTTTTTGCATACTTTTCTTCAAGGAAGACTGAGTTCCTTTTCACCAGGGATCTTCAGTGTGCCCCTGGAGCTGAGTTATAATATGAAGAAGCTGTCAGAAGTCCTGGACACAAGGGCCAACTCTCCTGCCTGCTGGCCCAGTGATTTACATAACCTCCCTGGGACTCTACGTCCTTCTGCACAGACATAAGATAACACTGTCTTCCTAGTTCCTCGTTCAAACATCAGTTTCCTGTATTGAAAATCTACAATAAACCAGAGTCCCTGTGAGATTTCTGAGACAGTGGCTAACTAAGCAATCTATAAATTATGAAACACCATAGAGATGGAAAATATTACCAAGATTTTTATTCACCTTTGACTTAGAACTTTCTACATGTCTTGCAGACATGGATCACTCAAAGGGGGATAAAACACATGCTAAGATAGTACAAAAATAAATGCTACCAAAAAGCAAGGAATTGGGAAAGAACTTTATTCTTAGTAGTTCAAAAAACACATTAAAATTGTCATTTTGGGGAAAGCTCACCTTCCTTTGACTTTCTGATACTTATTTTATGACTTGAGGGTTGTTTTTGTTTTGTTTTGTTTTGTTTTCCCCAATTCCGAAAGATGAGAGATGTTAGCCTTGTATTGCTTAGGGCTTCTTAGGGACTTAACCAGCCCTGATGTCCCACAGGTAAGACAATTCACTTTATGGAGCAGCCCAGTGGTTCAGAAATAGACCTCTAAGGTTGGTATTAATGACCCAGAAGGATCCCACAGGCTTGGGGGAGGAAAGTTGAATTTTATATCAAGATCCAATTCATTAGGCTTGAAATTTACATCCAGTTTCATATCTAATATTCAGCATTCTGAGAAAATAAACAGACCTGTAGCAACAGGGACAAACGGTTCAGCGTGTGAACCCAAGGGCTTTGTGCAGGGCAGTTGCAGAATCTGCCGGGTCCTTTCCCAGTTTGAAAAGCTATGTGAGAGTGAATTCAGGAAAAGAGATCACACCATCCTCTGCCACCAGAGGGCCCCATCACCAGGTAATAGGGCAGAAAATTGCCAGCATCTGAGTGAATGACTCAGACTAGGAAGCATCCATCTCCCCACTTGAATGTGGCAGTTGAAGCCTTGAGCACCTCACCCATGCCCTGTGTGTGGTTTGGGTTTTTCTCCCTAATTAATAACAGTAGTAGCCCCCAGATATTGGATGCTACATAACATACATCTTACCTAATCCTAACAACAGTCTTGTGAAGTGGGTAATAATTGCTTTCTCCTTTTACAGATAAAGTCAAACTGAAACTGATGATGGTTAAGCAGTATGCCCAAACCACACAGCCAGAAAGGGACTGAATTTGAGAGTCTCTGATTTCAGAGTTCAAATCCATAGCCACAGTGCTGTATTGTTCCTGGGTGATAGGAGCAGGTTTCAGTTCATCAACTTGGACCCTGTGGTAAGGTTAGGAAAGGTAAGGACCATGCCAAGTGAGAATCCAGCTTGTAAAAGGAACCGATTTCTAGGGATAGGTGGGCTTCTCCTGAATGAGGAGAGAGGGGAGTGGAGAAGGGAGAAAGGAAGAGAGAGGAAGTCGAGGGGACTAGTGCTATCCTAAATTGGCTGTGTTGGTCTATACTTCCAGCATTCCCCAAGCAAACGAGTCCCAGCTCTAGCTGGAGCTGCTGCCGGCCTAAAATTGCGACGAGTCTCCGGAAGGCTATAGAGGCGTGTCCTGGGAAATGAGTCAGTCTAAGGAATAGTAGCCAAAGCCCAGACGGCGATGCCTGCCACTGCCTCTGAGCTGGAGAGGAGGGATGGTATTGGTGATCATCAGTGCCTGCCCTTAGACCCATCACCCAGCTCAGTCCCTAGAAACCTGTGCTCAAATCCTGAGGAAAGAAGGCCTGCACATAAGACCTGAAGGGGGTGTCTTTGCCCATTGCATCCATGAGGCTTTGGAGTAAGGGGTCGCACCACTGTGGGACCAGTGGAAGAGACAATGGCATGAAGGTGGGAGACATTGCATATCTGCGATGGTCTCTCCATCATGCAGACACCAGCTATAGGAACACCAGTATCAGTGGTGGCAGAAGCTGCAACAGGCAGGCACACAGTGCTCTTAATGGTAGACAGGATGGCATTTTGATTCCATTGGTAGATGTCAAGGGCCTTCACCACAGCAGGAAACAAAGCGATGTTCTGAGGTGGGATTAAAAGACCAACAGAGTAGCTCGAGAAAACCCTTGGTTCAACTCCCTGGGCACCATTCACGAAGCTCACCAGTGGCGGAGCATGACGTAACTACCAGGGAAACAGGCACTTTGGCAACCAAGGCTGAGGAGGTGTATCTGTGCATCCATACGTATACCTCTGGGGACACTTGAAAATAATTGGGGGGATGGTTAGAGAGGGGTAGAGATCCACTATTCACCGTTTTCTTAAATGTTTAGAGGAAGATTAAAGTCCATTTAATTTTCATTAAAATTAATTCATCTTCATTAAAATTCATTTCATTCATTCACCACAGTAAGGACCTCCTAGAAAAGACAAGATTGATGAGGAACATGCTCTCTCACTCCATGAAGGAGGTGAGATCCAAGAGTTATAACTTGACCCCTGAGTAATAGGGAGGTGGCTTTTCTGCCATAACCTCTATCAGGAGGGGCTTACACAGCTTTCCTGAGGATGGCAAGATGTGTACTAAAGTAATGGATCAATGTACTGTTTCCAGAAGATTCTTGAGGTTAAACTCATTAGGGAATGGGTATTTGTAGAGAGAATTCCACAGTGGGCTAGTGTTGACTTCTTGGAAACTTCCAGCTCTAATGTTCTGTGGTTCTAGGAAAAAATTTAAAGGCCAGAAAGGAAGCTACCTGAGAATGATCTTTCTGAGGTGCCATCTGGATGAGGACAAAATTCACCTACTTTCCTGGCTTTCTGGAAATGACGGGAAGGCAAATGAACATTATCTCATAATAACCTGGTGTTCAGAACTAGAGTTCCACTAAAACTGGAAAGACTTTTGGCTCTTGGTACATGTTTTCACAGCCATAATCATGTATGAAGTTGTTTTCCTTTCACTGTGCAAAAGGAAAGAGCAGAAGGGGTCTGTCTCCAACTTATATGGAGCCTCCAGATGTCTGCAATGATGTCATGGATTTCTCTTTTATTGTACTGCCACTGAAACCTATATTCTATCATTTCCCCCCTGAGTTAAGAATTGCCCTCCCGCTGTGATCACATCCACTTTTTGAAATGTTTCACTGAATTCCTAACACTTTCCATGTATTTAACTTCCTAGACACTTTTCTGAATAGGGCACTGAAAAATTTAGAGAGTGCCAGGGAAGGGCCATTTCTGAGCCTTGACAATGCCCTAGACTGAGGTGGAATAGGGCAATCACTGCTTCCTACTTAACAAAGATTCAGCAGGGAGTCCAAGCCTGCAGACCCAGAAAGCCAACTCTAGTTTATGACGGTCTATTTCTCCCTGAATGTTTTCATAGAGCAATATCTCCCTACCCAAACTCTCACGCTGTGAGTATCCTTGTATATGTCACTTACGACCCTGTGTTTCTCTAGATCCACAAGAGGAATTTCGGGATTGCAGGATACACATATATTTGATTTCCTGACAGATTGCAGTCCAGAATGGCTCACCAGTTTACACAGCCCCCCCCCACCAGCAGTGCATGAGGATTCTCCCTTCACCACATCTGTGTCAACAATGTTACCATCTGACTTTCTAATTTTTATCAATCTGATGGGTGTAGGATGAATCTCACTGTGTTTTTAATTTATATCCCTCTGACTGCTTGTGATGTTGGGGATCTCCTCATGAGCATGTAGGTAATTTGGGTTTCCCATTCTGTGAATCGCCTATTCGTATTCTTTAATTCATCTTTTTTTCTTGTTGACTTGCAGGAATTGCCTAATTATTCTAGATATTAATCCCTTGTCAGTTTTAAGTGTTGTAATTATCTTCTCCCAGTCTGTCTCCCATCTGTTATCTTTATCTACAGTGTCCTTCATGAGCAGAAATTCTTAATTTTTATGTAGCTAAATCCATTTTCCCAATTCAGTTTGGATTTTTTTGGGTACTACTCAAGAAATCATTTCCCACTCCAAAATCAGCAAGGTGTTTTTCAATAATTTCTTAATAGTTTATAATCTATCTGTGTACTTCGGTGGTTAATACATTCAAAATTTTATCAATTTTCATTTTTCTCCATTCGCTAAGCCACTTAAACCATACAATATGTTTAAAAAATCTGTCTTTCCTCTATTGATTTCTTATGATAATGTATTACATATAGGACATCATATAATTTATAACTCAAACTGAGAGAAATTTGAGAATAAAAGGTGCTATGATTATAATTTTGCTAGACCAACAGGCATAAATTAGGGCTTTCCCAGACAAATTCAGGTAGTTACCTTAATTTTATACCATATTTTATATGGGACTATCTATGGCCCTTTAATCTGTTATATTATGCTATTTGTTTGTTATAGGCTACATTGTTTTATTTTTATGTGGTAATATAGAGTAGAGCAAATATTCCCTTTTGCTCTTCCATTCCAAAATTGCCATTTACTTATGGACTTTTGTTTTTCAAAACATATTTTAGACCCACTATTTCAAGTTCTGATTAGAATTCCATGCACTATCTGTTTAATTGGGGAAAATTTGACATCTTTAAAATGTTAACTTATCCCATCCATGAACATGGTTTATCCCTACATTTATTCAGATCTTCTTGTATGCCTTTTAGTACAGATAGGAATTTCTCCAAAATCATCTTGTATGATTTTTATTAGTAAATGTATTTATATTTTAAAGTTTTATTAGTCTACTGTGAAATGACAATTATATTTATTATTCCTTGGTGAGAATTCTGTTGGTTGTTATATCTTTTACCCAGAACTAGGGTTCTACACCACACGGTATAAAAGATTATGTTAGTTTCCATAAATACTTACATCTTCTGAAAATTTTTTCCCTTCCAATATTTATTCTTCATTGTGTTTCTTATTTTATAAAATTGGTTATATTCTCTAGCATTAAAGTAAACCAGTGGTGGTGACACAAAGCTTTCTTGATGAAACTTACCTAAAGTTTCTTCCTTAAATAAGATGTTTGCTGGAAATTTTTCATATATAGCCTTTAACAAGTTAATCAGATTCTCTTCTATGTCTAACTTTGTAAAAAGTTATATTATAAGGGGTGCCTGGGTGGCTGTTAAGTGTCTACCTTCAGCCCAGATCATGATCTCAGGGTCCTGGGATCCAGCACCACATTGGGCTCCCTGCTCAGCAGTGGAGTCTGCTTCTCCCTCTCCCTCTACTTCTTGTGATCTCTCTCACAGGTCTTCTCTCTCTCTTTCTCTCTCAAACAAATAAATAAAATCTTTTAAAAAATTATATTACAAGTAGGAACTGAATTTTATTCAGTAATTTTCTATCCCTATTGAATTAAGCATGTGATTGATTTCCTTATAGATTCAACATACTGTTTTTTAAAAAATAATGTTGTAAAAAAAAATGTTGTATAATGTAACTTGTCAGGGTGCCTCTGTGGCTCAGTCAGTTAAGCATCTGATTCTTGATTTCAACTCAGGTCATGATCTCAGGGTCCTGAGATTGAGCCCTGGCATGGGGTCTGTACTCAGCAGAGGATTCTGAGGATTGAAGATTATCTCCCTCTTCCTCTGCCCCACCCCCTGATTGCACATGCTCTCTCTCTCTCAAGTGAATAAATCTTTTTTTTTTAAGTAATGTTGTAATTTGTGATCTAATAATTAGTCTAGGATTTTCACATCTATGTTTATAAATAAAATTGGCCTATAATATTCTTTACAGTTAACATTTTTATATACTCAAAAAAATCAATGTTAAACTAGACTCAGTAAATGATTTAAGGATTTAGGCAACTCAGCTTCTTTTATTCTTTCACTGGCTAGGACAATCTATAAAACAAGATTATTTATTTATTAATTTTTTTTTTAAAGATTTTATTTATTCATTTGACACAGAGAGAGAGATCACAAGTAGGCAGAGAGGCAGGCAGAGAGAGAGGAGAGAGGAGGAAGCAGGCTCCCTGCTGAGCAGAGAGCCCGACGTGGGCCTCGATCCCAGGACCCTGGGATCATGACCTGAGCCGAAGGCAGCGGCTTTAACCCACTGAGCCACCCAGGCGCCCTTATTAATTTTTTTTAAGAAATCACTTACAAATTATTTGAGCCTGAGATTTTGGTAAAGGGTAGAGGTTGAAATTAGGACTTTTTGATAATCATTTCAGTTTCTATTATGCCTTTTAAAATTGATTTTTTTTATTTTAAATTTCCCATTTCTTCTAATTATGGTTTAAAAAATTATTTTTATCTATTCTACCTAGGTTTATCAGTTAATAGGTCCTTAATAATATTCACTGTTTTTGTAATCTCCATTATACCTATCATTATATAATTATAAATCACACCAATGATTATAATTATACACCATCATTATATCCATAGTAATAGCTTTTATTTTTGATTCTGTATTTTGTGAATATTCATCTTTTTTTTCTGTTCTTTTTCAGTTTTACCAGTACTACTATTTACTTATATATTTTCTTCATTCTGAAGAACCCAAATGTATTTGTTTATACTCAACTATATATTGTTATTATTCTTTATTTCATTAATTTTATCTCCACTTTATGATTTCCTTCTTCCCCATTTGTTTGGGATAATGTTATGCTATTGTTGTTTTTCTTCTTCAGTGGAAACCTTCTTTAATTTTTATTCCTACAGATGTATTTTAAGCACCAAATTTTCATCTAAATGCTGTTGTTCACTTTTTTTGTCTCTGATTCCTTTTATCTGTTTGAGCAAACAGTTTTCAAGGACCTCAACTCCAGATATTAATTTACCTTTATTCCACCAGTGTTTTGTCAGTTGTCACTTTATAAACTTTGAACATACATTGGTATCTTGGAAGCAAATATGTTTATGATTGTTGTATATTCTTGATCTGTTGTTCATGTTATCAGTCTAGTACACCTATGTTTTCTCCTGATCATAATTGGTTTCCACTTCTAATTTTGTTCAACTTTGAAATTGCTATACTGACTTACCATCAGATTATTCTAGTATCTTTTTTATGCCTTTGTTTTTAATCTTTCTGTGTAGTTTTTTTTTAAAGGGTAGTTTGTATTGATCACATAAAGGTGGATCTTGTTTTTAATCCCATCTGAAAGAGTCTGTTTGGGGTTGGTGACTATAATCCATTTATGTTTATTGTAATTACTACTTTGTTAGAACTTACTACTTCCAAATATTTTTTTTTGTTTTCTGTTTACAAAATTTGTCCAATTATATTCCTTCCGATATACCTTTAATTGGACAAATCAATTTTTCTGGTTGCTCAAAAATTATGCATTCTATTTTTAATATCCTGGGGTTATTCTTAAAGTATCTAGGTATATAACTATATTTAAAACACAAGCATTTAAAACATGAATCAATATCCATGTATTTTCCTTAACTGGGCAGAAACTTTAACATGTTCTCATGTACCTTTTATCTCCCTCTGCACCTCCCCACATCTTTTTGGTATCATTGGTAGTATAGAGCATAGATTATTCTATACCTTTTTCATCTTAGTAAGAGGGGTAATGACTTTAATAAGTTACTTGCTTAGTTGTCTCCAATATCCATTATCCCTTTTTTCTATAGTGATAGAGCCCCTGGCTTTTAGTTTGGCACACAGTCACCTAAAATCAAGACCACATTTCCCAGACTCCTTTTGCGACATGACCATGTAACAAAGTTCTGTGCAAAGATAGGTGAGAAAAGATGGTGCAACTTCTGGAACACATACTTAAAAAGTAAGGACGTGGCCTTTCTTTTCCTCTCCCTTCAAACCACCTATTTGAAATATACATGTCATTCTGAGACATTTTGACCATCAATGAAAGAAAACACCCTTAAGAAGTAAGATTAACAAGATATAAACAGCCAGGATTTTTTGGCCACTTGAGACAACAAAACTCTCCCACCAACCCTGGACTATCTACCACTTAATTTTTACCTGGGAAAGATAACTTATCCCTTTTATATTGTTTTCTATGACTCCTGTAACTAATAATCACAGCCTTAGTGGTCTCAATAAAGCTACTATGTTCAGTTTCAGAGGTCAAAAGTTCTCAATTCAAGATTCAGACAGCACTGTATTCCTTCTGGAGGCCCTAGGGATAGATCTGTTTCCCTGCTTTTTCCAGCATCTAGAAGTCACCTGCCTTCCTTGGGCCATGGCCCCTTCCTTGCATCACTCCAATCACTCCTTCACTCATCATATCTTCTTCTCATAAGGATCCTTGTAATTACATTGGATGCAGATAACCCATGGTCCTCTCCTTATCTCAGCATCTGTAACATAATCACATTGGCAAACTCTCTTTTACTGTGTAAGGTAACATATTCATGAGTTCTAAGATTAGGTTGGGGACATCTTTGGAAAGGTCATTATTCTACCTATAACATCTTATTTAAATGACTGTTACTTTGTTCAGTTACTTTGGTCAGTTTTACACATAGCTAGACCTAAATTCTAATATTACCTTATTTCAAAAACTCTATTAGTTTCTTCTTATTAGTGCTTACTTTTATTATTTTTATTGCTTCTTTTCTTGTTGAGGCACTGCTTTCAAGGGTGCTTCTAAAGAAGTTCTTTGTTTGGGAAACTCTTTTTAATAAGTCATATACACTCTCTGCCTCCCCACTTCTTAAACAAAGGTTGCCTGGGTTTTCCTCTCTTGGTCTCAATCACCCCTCCACAGAGACAATCATTACTGGTATTATTAAAGAGACCTGTCTTGTCCATACTTATATTTCAAGAGCCTAAAACAGTATTTAGAACACAGTATTCACTCAGTAAAAGTTTGCTGAGAGAAGCACTGAATTGATCTTTATGTGACAGTACAGCAAAAAGGGGAAAGTCAACAACATAAGGAATATGGCAAGAAAGACACTAGAGAAAATGTTCATCTGCCACTCAGTCTTGCATGTCTTGACTTCCAGATATATCCATGTCTATATATAAAATGAGCTTGATATATATGTATAAACATATATAATATCAACCATGCATATATCAAGTATATGTGTGTCACATATTCTTTAAGGTAGATAGGAATTTCTTTTCAACTTGACAGGATTTTCAGTGTCCCTTTTTACTTTTGATTGATTAGTTTCTTCAGCAGCTGGAGGTACTGTGCTGGCATTGATGACAGATCCCTCTAATATTATCGTTAAAGGCACAGACACTGGAGACAGACGCAGTCTGGGTTTCAGGTGCTGACTTTGTTTTTTACAAGTTGTGTGACCGTAGACAAATTGCTCAACATTTCTGTGCCTTAGTTTCCTCATCTGTAAAATGAGATGGTGATAATAGAAACTAATTCATAGGACTGAGGAGTGGATTAAATGAGACTCATAAGAAACAGAGCAGAGGATCATAGGGGAAGGGAAGGAAAACTGAATGGGAAGAAATTAGAGAGGGAGACAAACCATGAGAGACTCTTAACTATAAGAAACAAACTGAGGGTTGCTGGAGGGGATGGGGGATGCAGGGATGGAGTAATTAGGTAACGGGCATTAAGGAGGGCAAGTGATGTGATAAGCACTGGATGTTATATACAACTGATGAATTACTGAACTCTACATCTGAAACTGATGATGTACTCTATGTTGGCTAATTGAATTTAAATTTTAAAAATTTAAAAATAGGGGCACCTGGGTGGCTCAGTCGTTAAGCGTCTGTCTTTGGCTCAGGTCATGATCCCAGGGTCCTAGGATCGAGCCCCACATTGGGCTCCCTGCTCGGCGGGAAGCCTGCTTTTCCCTCTCCCACTCCTTCGGCTTGTGTTCCCTCTCTCGCTGTGTCTCTCTCTGTCAAATAAATAAATAAAATCTTTTAAAAAATTAAAAACAAATAAATAAACATAAAGTACTTATATAGCTTCTACCAAATAGTAAGCTCTGTACATGCTAGCTACTTTTATAATGGCTTCTATGAAGTTTCCAATCGAGATTAAATGAATGAATTAAATCTTCTTATACTTTATTGTAAAGCTTTTATGAGCAGCAGCAAAATGAAATCCACCTCAACCCAAGACAGATGGCCATCGATGGTGATCTGCCATTAAGCCTTCTACATACTTCTAGACATTGTCCAGCCCACTCCTGGGGGTGGGGTAGGGAGGGGTGGGGTAAAGGCAGGATTACAGTAACATTTCCAGCTCTTGACTTCTTCCCCTATAAATAATGTTTAGTGAATTTAGTTGGGAATAATGGTTGGAAGAAGGAGAGACTGAATTTGGCTTAACTCAAAGCCAGATTATCCAACCCAGATATAGTAGGAATATTTAAAACAAAACAAAACAAAACAAAACTGGTATGTTGATTCCAAGTCCAGTGACTATTCAAAACTTACATAAAGACAGGGTATGAGTGACACCTCTCAGATAATGTTGCCAGATAGAGGATGCCCAGTTACATGAGAATTTAAATTTAACTGGGTTTTAATTTGAATTTGAATTTAAATTTAACTTTTTGTTTTGTTTCTGCTTTTGTGTTGAGCTAATCAGACAATGCTATTTGGAACCCCTAATCATCATCTCACCAAATTCCCTCATTTTATGATGGGTGAAAAACTGTCAAATAGATGATGAAATAAAATCTCTGGGCACCTGGGTGGCTCAGTGGGTTAAAGCCTCTGCCTTTGGCTCGGGTCATGATCTCAGGGTCCTGGGATCCAGGCCCGCCTCAGGGAGCCTGAGATCCCGCTGAGCAGGGAGCCTGCTTCCTCTTCTCTCTGCCTGCTTCTCTGCCTACCTGTGATGTGAAATCTCTCTCTCTGAGTCAAATAAATAAATTAAATCTTTAAAAAAAAGAGTCTCTCTCTAAAATCTCCTACATCTAGTGCCTGAGATCCAAGATTTAAACCCAGGCCTCCTGACTTCTTTTCTTAAATGAAGTACAGAGAATGTCAGGAGTATTCAGGTAAAAAAACAAGTGAAAGGGAAGGAAACATCTCTGGTTTCTACCCCTTGACCCAGTTACATAAAAATATCTCTCTTAAATTTGTAATCCAGCTTTCAAGCCACTTTTGAAGCCCTATACTACATTATCTTTTTGTTGTTGTTCCTGAAATCATTAACCCATTAATTAAGATCGCGTGGGTTTGCTCTGGAAAAGCTGATTGAATTGCTTTTGTCTGTTCTACAATAAACGACAGCACAGAGGCAGGTTGGCATTAATTACGTGAAAGCCCTATTCATCTCTATTGATGTTAGTTCACATGGAATGTTTTATAACATCAACATTTTATACTGTTTATTCCCTGCTCTTTTTATCAGAAACAGCAGCATCATAAAACATTGCACCTCTAAATGAACCACATTTCCACGTGCCTGTTTTCAGCTATGGAAGTCACATCGCACACATAAACTGATCCTCTTTTTTCCTCTTTGAACAGATCTAAATTTCAATAAAAAGGTATTATTTTCTCTGACTCCCTTTGTGCAGGAGAGCGGACATTATCACATTAAAAATTCCAAGATAGAAAAACAGGCTCCATTTTCATTGAACCTCTTCCCAAACTGTTCAATTTACCTAAATTCTCACATCCAACCCACTAAATCACTTTGTTTTTTCATTGAAAACACTTACCCAGTTCCTTCTTCAATAGGAAATACACCATGATTAAGAATAGGAAGAAATTTAAATTAGTCTCCCTTCCCCCTCCATTCCAAGACACTTGATGTTTTCCTTAAAATGCTTATCATAATCAGCACTGCCAACAAATTATTTTTGCATGTGTCCGCCTTGTCTGCTGAAATGGGAGCTCCCTGTGGGCAGGGGCTATGTTGAACCCTAACAAGTACAGTAAGAATTTATTACTACATATATTTAGCATATCTCTGTTTGCAGAGACAAATGATAATGTTAACTACCATTCTTGAGCTTACCACCCTTCAGGCAATGTGCGTGGCACCTTACCTTCAGTGCCTCACTGTTGGTTGCAACCCTCTCAGAAATTCCTGGGTGAAAACAGGTCCCATATACAGAGGGCCTGGAGGGACCAAAGAAAGAGGCAGGAGACTCCAGGTTGCTGGGTGGCAGGTTTTTTGTTTGTTTGTTTGGTTTTTTTTAGATTTTTTATTTCTTTATTTGACACAGAGAGAGAGAGATCAGATCACAAGTAGGCTGGGTGGCAGTTTTAACAAGCGAAGGAATCTTTCATTTGAAGCTAGTTTGGGGCAGAAGCAAGATGAGTGGATCCCCACATTCACCCAGCAAATCCTAAAAGTTTATATAGATGTGTCAATGGGATCCGATCACATATATCATGCTAATGTTTCCAACAACACATCACTATGCCTTTGGGGCAGCTTTTGGAACAGGACAAGGAAGCAGAACCCATATTCCAAGGACAATAGAGGGGGTAAGGGACATCCAAACACCCAGGTCCAGCCCAGGGATGAACTGGCATTTTCAATGACCTTCCCAATAATACTAAGTAGTAAGATATATTACCACATCTCGTTTACAGGTACCTCTCCTGAGGTTTGAGGAGAGAGATGATTAAAAACAGCTAGAAAATGCTGGAGTGGGAACTTAAATCTAGATGGGCACTAGAAGCCCTTTATTTTCTCAGCCATTAGCTATAATGGGTGAAGACCTCAGATGTGACAGACCATGATCCTAATACTTCCCCACTCCTCATGTCATACCAAGGAATTCATAAGCAATACATACTATTCCAAGGGCAGCAGAAAGCGACCCTAAGGCCCTAGAGAGGCGATCATTAAGTGACACCATTGGTCATCTTCCAAGCCTTGATTATCTGGTTTCTCACTGTTTCCCCCACCTCGCATAGTGAGCAATGTGAAGAATGTCTAAGTGCCTACCTCAGGTGCCAGTATTCAGTAGCAAGTAGGGCACTGGAATGAGGGTCAGAGACCTGGAAACCTAGTCCTGACACTGATTTACCAGAGTCTCTTCATCTGTCAAGTCCTGAAGTTTAACTACACAATCAAAGTTTCCTTCTAGCTGTTATCTTCTTATAAACCACTGGGGTGTGAGTTTGCTGAGAAACCCAGCATCTGGCACATAGTATGTTCTCAATAATAAATATTCTGTCAACATAATGAAAAAATGAATGAACAACAAATATATGGCCCTTACTTAAGTTCCTAGCAATCATAAATAAGGTTTCCCGTCACTTCAAGGCATGAGAGAGGATGCAAACTCACTGTTTGCAATGCTAGTGCTTTCGAGCCTTCTAACACACTTCCATCTGGCCCTGATTTTCCATTTTCCCAATTTGGAACAACTTTTCCCATTCATTGGAATCACTTCCTTTCTTATGTTTACAAAACAGATGATTTGGGGATTTTACATAATTCATCCTAAACACAGACTAACTCAAACTGAGTCCAAGTACCATCCACTAACAGCATGGAATATTGCATTAAATGTAAAAAAAAACCACCATTCTGTATGCCTTTGAGAACCTAGTGAAGAACTTCAACCTGACAATATTTTTAATCACAGTAATGTTGCCCCTGAGGACTTCTCCTGAGTACACCACAGCGTGTGTTTATATTCCTAGGCAGAGTTTACAGTGTTTTGGTTCATTATAGTCTGGTTGTTCAAATGAATGCAGAAATATGAGATTTTTAGCATAGTTCCGACGTTCTATTTACATACCTTACTTAGTCCAGATGTAAACTTTTAGAACAGCTGTATCCCTTAGATGCAAAAGATTTATTGGTTGCTTAAGTGCATTCTGAATCCTGGTGGGGTTAAGTTTGGATTTCTTTTGGCAAGATCAGTGGAGGCAGAGGGGGGTAGGCTGAGCAAAAATCTAATTATTTACAAAAGTAGGCCTGAGATATAAGTGTAGGGAAAAATTATAGGAGTCATTAAGTAAAACACTTATTTTAAAGTTGGTCAAGGAAAAAAGAAAGTGATTTGGGATTTTTTTGTCTAATGCTTTTCCACTTTTACTCTACAAGCAGTTTAATAGCATTGTATGCCAGCTACTTTTTAAAGCACCTTACATATATTGACTTGTGTTAAATTCTTAACACTTCCATCAGCCCCATATCACTTACAAAGAAACAACTGCTTAGAGAAGTAAAGTCATTTGCCTAAAGTAACCCAGTTATGTAAGAGGCATAAATCAGATATGAAACAAGACAGCCTTGCTTTGGAGTCAATGCTCTTTTTTTTTTTTTTTTAAGATTTTTGTTTATTTACTTGGCAGAGAGAGAGATCACAAGTAGGCAGATAAGCAGGCAGAGAGAGAGAGGGGGAAGAAGGCTCCCTGCTGAGCAGAGAGCCTGCTGTGGGACTCAATCCCAGGACCCTGAAATCACGACCTGAGCCAAAGGCAGAGGCTTAACCCCTGAGCCACCCAGGCACCCTTGGAGTCAACGCTCTTAACAACCACACCATATCAAGCTGCCTCTGAAGTGCCGTTAATGACTTCAGTGGCCTTCTAAATGACCTCCTCACTTTGCGTCTTATATGCCCCAACCACCAACCTATTCTTCACCAGCATCATCTGCTTATAGAGCAGCTTTGACCCATGTCATTCCCCAGCTCGAAATTCTTCAGTGGCTCTCAGCTACCCTTCCAAATCAAGTGATATGTCTTCAACCTGGTACTCCAAGTCTCCACAACTTTGTTCCAACCTACATCCAAAATCTCTCCCTCAAAAATCTTATGTTCTGATTAAACTTAAACTCAGCCTGCCATTCCAAAAAAAAAATGGTTTTGTTTATCATGTACCTATGGTCCTGTCCACAGAGCATTGAAAACCTTCCCAACCCCAAGGCTAATATAAACCTCACCTTCTCCTTCAATATGGAAAAATCACAAACTCTGTTAGAGACTGAGTTATGTCCCTCCAAAATTGATGTTTTGAAGCCCTAACCCCCCAGTGTGACTATCTGTGAAGATAGGACCTTTATGGAGATAATGAAAGTTAAATGAAGGCATAAGGGTATTTCTAAACTCAATGTGACTGGTGTCCTTTCAGAAGAGGAAGAGACACCAGAGATACACACACAGAGGAAAGGTCATGTGAGGACACAGCAACAAGGCAGTTGTTTGCAAACCAGGAAGAGAGAGGCCTTACCAGAAGCCTGTCCTGTTGGTATCTTGATCTTAGACT
The DNA here is from genome assembly GCA_002007465.1 of Ailurus styani. Classification (NCBI taxonomy): domain Eukaryota; kingdom Metazoa; phylum Chordata; class Mammalia; order Carnivora; family Ailuridae; genus Ailurus; species Ailurus styani. The sequence continues at coordinate 154,242 of LNAC01000576.1, forward strand.
TCCAGCTTCCTCAACTATATAAAAATAAATTTCAACTGTTTTAGCCATCTAGCCTGAGGAATTGTATATGGCACCCTGAGCAAATTAATACTCTCCTTCGTTCCTTAGGGTAGGGATTCTCCATCTTGTGTTCCATGACTGGTTTTGAGCCCTTTGAATTTAGTAATACACTAATATGGGATTTAAAATGAGGGGGAAAAACCTCTGGGAAAAAAATCACTATTAATGAGAATACAATCACTTCTGAGGAAAAACAATGTCTCTCAGTGTTTAAATATTACTCATGTTTATTGTACTTTTTCTGGGTCATTATACAGTACTGTTTTTTTTATAGGTATATTGATTGATTTGATAGTGCTTTCTTAAATATTTGAAAGACAACATTGTTTCACGTTCTAGAGAACACTCCAGAAAGCAAGCTCATTTTTTTTTCTTTAGAAAATTTTTTTTTAAAGATTTTATTTATTTATTTGACAGAGAGAGAGAGAGAGAGATCACAAGTAGGCAGAGAGGCAGGCAGAGAGAGAGGGGGAAGCAGGCTCCCTGCCAAGCAGAGAGCCCGATGCGGGCCTCGATCCCAGGACCCTGAGATCATGACCTGAGCCGAAGGCAGAGGCTTTAAACCGCTGAGCCACCCAGGCGCCCAGCAAGCTCAGTCTTGATTATGCTATGTCTCCTCCCTCTCACAATCAGTAAGTTACTCCCTGCTCTTACTCTTATTTCAGGAAAGATGTCAAGCATCAGAGCGTGTACAGTCAGTCATACCACAATTTAGTTTAACACACTGTCCACGTTTCTTCAGCATCCCCAGGAAAGCCCATCAGCAAAGCAGTTGAGAATTATTGCACTTGGACGATGACATCTGAGAGTCATAGGACAACACTATAGGTAAATATTAGAAATAAGTATTAAATTTATTTCTCTCATCAAAGGACTTCGCATTAATAAATGAACAAAAACAATGAACCAGAAAGTGTTGAGAACTGGCAGAAAAGATTACAAAGTGATTTTAGTTTAGTTTTGTTTCCTTAATGCTTTTCTGCATTTCCAAATTTTCTCTGGTGATTAAGTATTACTTTTAGAATCAAGGTGGGGTGGGGGGAGGAAGGAAAGAAATTCTCACTGAATAGAATCTCTATCCAGTCTCCCAGGTCCCTCCGTATTGGGTCTCTATAGATGTATCTTCCCTAATTATCTAAGTACCACCATTCTTGTCCTGCTCCTTGGTCATCATTTACGTTCACCAGACCATGTCCTTTTCCTCAGGTCAGTCAGATAAATTAACTATATTAATGTGAGGTAATAAATTAATAGGGTTAAGTGCTCTACAACCCTAATTATCATATTTGAATTTCAGTCATACCTTTGGAAAACACTCCTAAAATGTGGACTCTCTAACCCTAGCGCTAGCCACCAGTCCATGATAGTGTGGGTGTGGCTACCAGCCTTCCAGTCACTAACCAAACTGTGGTCACTGATTCAGTAGCCCTACTTTATACTGGAGTAAATAATTTAGACCTGTGGCAGCAAATGGACAGCCACAGCACCATGCGAAATTGCCAAGCCTTAGTTTATTCTCCTACCTCTCTCTTAACCACCTTGGTTGATCCATTCACTCGCAATCTGGAAAAGCCAAGAGGCCTTGAGAGAGAAAAGAAAGTATTAGATACCTAACCCTTACTCTGTTGGAACACAATATAGCATAATATATTTAGAGGAAGAGCTCTTCAAATAAAGAGAGGTTCTGTTTTGTTATGTTTTTCTTAGCACATCTTAAATTCCAAATGGACTTGCCCCATGACTGTTCCCTTTTCCATGCCCATTTGATGTCTCCCAGGGTCCATAAACTCTGCAATCCATCATACATGGAGCAAGAACAATCTCTGACTGAAAATAAGAATGCCATTACTTTAGAGCCCCCCAGGCATCCTCCCACCCCAAGAAAGACAGTAAAAATTCTTGCTTTGGAAGGAAGAAAGCATAGCATACTAATTAATTTCTCATTGAGACATTCTACTAATTAGTTAAAATAAAATAGTATCAGGGCTTGGGTTAGAACTATATTTCAGAAACTCAGACCAGCATTATTTCCACTACATTAATGTTTCTCAACCTTGCTGCACACTGAAATCACCTATAAAGCTATAATAATTACTGATGTCCAGTCACACCCCAAGAGATTCTGATTTAATTGTTCTGATGGCCTACGTATCCAGAGCTTTAAAAGATCCCCAGGTGGTTCTAATATGCAGCCAGGCTTGCAAACCATTGATCACAGTGTGCTGTCTCTGCTAGTGACTAGTGGCCAACCAGCTAGGACACATGAACAGTGAATAAAGAAGTAAATGGCACTCACATTGTTCACCACAGCTTCCCCTCTGCGCCCCCTCTCCCTACTCATGTATATGCAGATATGTGCTTAGCATAAAGAGTTGCTTGTTTAACTGAGGGCTGCTGTCTCCATCTAGAGCAGGATTCTTTAAACATTTTCCTGAAGAGCCAGATAGTAAATATTTTAGACTTTTCAAGTCATAGTCTCTGTAGCAACTACTCAGCTGCATCACTGTAGCAAGAAAGCCATAGAAAATATGTAAGTAATGGACATGGTTGCATTCCAATAAAACCGTATTTGTGAAGACAGGCACCCAGCCCTCAGGCTATAGTTTGTTGACCCTTTATTTAGAGTCTTTAAGGCATATAAAGCAATTTTTTTTTTTCAAACTGGGTCTACAGTAACTCTGATGTCAGTGGCCTTTAGAGCTCCATTGTCACTATTGGAGTGTATTTGCCTGCCTGAAAGAAAGACTTCCTGTAAAATAATTCTCCTTTGTCTATATCCTGCTGTTGAATAGAACTACTTTTTCAGGGTGGAAGCCATGGTGTTCCCCAAGAGTCCATATCCACAAATGTTCAGTACCTCCCTGATATCCTGACAGGGAGGTCTCTCCCTCTGGACACCTCCAGTGCCTTGTCTGTACATATATTGATTACATCACTTGTCACTTTCACACTATTATTTTGCATGATCTATTTCCTGTTCTAGATCATAAGCAACTGAAGGATAGTTACTGTAACTAACACTATTACTAATTATTATTATTATTATTATTATTATTATTATTATTTGCATACATAGGGTGGTTTGCAGCTCACTGTCACTTTCACATTCACTAGGCCCTTTGATTAAAACACCCCCTGGGAGATGAAGGGAGTCTTGTGTGTTAAGACACTCTGGGTGTTAAGATGAGAAAACAGACTCAACAAGATTACTGAGCACTAAGAAGCAAATTCTACACTTTGATCCAGATCTTGTGATTGCAATATATGTTTAATGCAGGAAACTGCGTATGGAGTCAGAGAGCTGTATTCAAATTTGTTTGGTAGTGGCTATCAAAATAAAAAACAACACCACACCAGCATTCATTGTAAATGTCAAAGCCAAAGATCACCAGATTAAACAGCCTGTAAAGAAGGCTATGTCATTAGTGTGGCCAATGTCAAGACCCTCCCGGATGAAGCCTGATAGAGAGAAAAAGGCTTATGTCAACTTGCTTCCATGATGCATCAGATACTGCCAATAAAATTGGGATCATCTAAATTGAATCCAGTTGGATAATTCTAAATACAAATATTTTTTAAAATAAAAAAATTAGTTTGGTAGTTTTCTAATCTTGAACAACTCATTCAATGTCACAGAATTTTTGTTTCTTAAACTACAAAAATATGGACACCAGTAATATACTTAACTTTAAGGGTTATTTTGAGATTTAGAGATAATCTGGTTAATATTTCTGGTATGACTAAGTGGTCAATACTGGCAGTCACCATCACTACTACTATCAATACTATTATTATTAACACTACTACTATTAATACTGCTGATTATCCAGGATTCTTTCCATTTTGCAATGTTTCCATTCACTGTTCCATGCTACGTTGTATTTAATACAGTGCCTTTAATTTGAGAGATGCTTAATTCTGAATGACTTTAATCAATTAGTTTACAAATGATTTGGTTATATAGACCTATATCTATAACTCCTTCCACTATAAATCTTTAAAATCTCCCAAAAACAGATGATTCCCTTTTAAAAGACAATATATAAAAGGGATTTCCTTCTCAACTCAAAGAATCTCCTTTGCCAAGTGTACATGCCCAGAAACACTTTACTTAACCACCTGAAATAAGGGAACATAACCCCCAGCTGATTTTCTTATACAAGCATTAATACTTAAAAGTTAACAAAAGCAAAGCTGTCAGCAGAATTTTCTGGATTAGTAGATGCTCAACTTTGGCTGAATCACCAGTAAAAATGATAATTTTCTCTTGACTTACAATTTTTCTTGGAAGATATGCCAAAACACTCCTGGAGAGCTCTGGAGAGAGTCAAAAGTTCAGAGATACCTCACTCAAGCACCCCAATCACTTCTCAACTGCTCCACTGGGAAATCAGTGAATTGATTAATTAAGACATACAGAACCCCCACTATGTATCAGGCACTTTACTGGGCACTGAGGTGGTGAAAGAAGCAAAAGACGTGATGTATGATTTCAAGTAGTTTATGATCTGATGGGTAAGAACAGATGTACAATTCTGAAACAGGTTCTGTAAAGTATGCTCTGGGGTATTGTCTTAAAATTCCAGAGAGAGAGAAGTATGGGTCAGCATAGGCATAGAAAATTTCTGAAGGCAAATTTCCAGCTCCAGACTTCTAGTGGTACATGAAGCAGAGATGAGCATGATGGTGGAGAAGTAGGAGACATAAATATAGTCAGATCCCAGGAGTTCAGCCAGATAGTTATCAAACCTTTCTGAACACTACAAACTCAACAGGAGATTGAAAAGAAGAAGAACAGCAATTCTAGGAACAGAAAAGTGATCACTTTCTGGAAGGTAGGACTTGCAGAGACATGAATCTGAGGTGATGTATGAGAAGAGAGACCACGGGGGTAGGAGCTGACTGCTGGCAAGCAGTAGAGCAGTGGAGCACAAAATCAGAACTTTTAGAAGTCTGCTCCACTGAGGGACATTGCTCCAGAGGCTAAGCAGGGGCGGAGTGGGGGGTGGAGCCCTTTCGGGAACAGTGTGGTCTCAGGGCCCGTGGAGTCACAGAAAGACTGGGTGTGTCTGAATGTGGCAGAGTTCCCAGGTATCAGAGCAGGGAAGCCAAATGCAGAGACAGAGCCAAGGAGGGTCTCTCATCTCAGGGTTACCTTAAACCATGATCCGAGGCACAGTTGGGCCACTGCTCTTCAAGCAGGGACCCCACAAGTGGCACATCCAGGGAGACTCACCTTCCTCCTCAGAGAGGAGCAGCACAACAGCGTGCTGGAGGAGTCCGCTGGGCTTGGAGACTCCAAACGGGGCCATGTGCCAGAGATAGAAACACTCGGTCACAGGCCAGGTGAGCTCAGAGGGTGGCCGGAGACCAGGAAGATGGGAGGGATTGACTGCTTTTCTCTGAGGGCGTACTGAGGAGTGGGGTCCTGAACTCTTGGCTCCTGGAAGCCAGAGATTGGGAGGCTGCCATCTTCATTTCTGTCCTCCAAAGCTATACGGAAAGCGTTCAGGGAACAAAAGATACCAAGAGTGAACTAGAGTAGATTACTTAGCCTGGCCCCTGGCAAGGGCAGTGCAATTCTGCCTCATGCAAAGGCATTTGAGAATCACTGCAACAGGCCCCTCCTGCAGAAGATCAGCAAGAACATCCAGACAAGACCAATTTCACCGATAAATGAGAACTATGGAACTCCAGAGCCAGGGGAATGCAGCACACAGAACTCATGGCTTTTTTCCCATGATCCGTTGGTCTTTCACATTTAATTTTTTAAATTTTATTTTTTTCTTATTCCATTTTTTAAATTTTTCTTCTTTCTTATTTTAACCTTTTTAAACTATTTTATCTTATTGATACCTTTTTAAAAATCTTTTAAAATTTTCATTGTAATAGACATATTTTGTCCCTTCATTGCATTTAAACTTATGTTTTGTATACATGCAAATTTTTCTTTCTTTAAAATTTAGGGATAATTGCTTCTATCAGATAGAATAGGGATAGATGGATAGGTAGAATAGATAGAACAGATAGAATAGGGGTAGTTGCTTCTAACAGATCAAAATATACCCTAAATTTTGCATATGGCTTTGTCCTAGTCTCCAGTCTGATCACATTCTCTTCCTTTTTTTTAACCAACTTCTTATCTTATCAATTCCTTTTTAAGAATCTTTTTAAATTTTCATCTTTACAGTCATATTCCACCCCTCATCATGTTTACCCTTATTTTTGTATATATATATAAGGCTTTTTTTCTCCAAAATTTTGGGAGGCAGTTTCTTCTAACAGACCAAAATACACCCAAAATCAAGTGCGTGGTTCTGTTCTATTCACCAGTGTGTGTGTGTGTGTGTGTGTGTGTGTGTGTGTGTGAGTATTCTTTTTTCTCTTTAAAGATTTTATTTATTTATTTGATAGAGAGAGAGAGATTACAAGTAGGCAGACAGGCAGATAGAGAGAGGAGGAAGCAGGCTCCCTGCTTAGCAGGGAGCCTGATGCGGGGCTCAATCCCAGGACCCTGAGATCATGACCTGAGCTGAAGGCAGAGGCTTTAACCCACTGAGCCACCCAGGCACCCCTTGTGTGTGTGTATTCCTTATCTGGATAAAATGACAAAGTGGAAAAACTCACCTCAAAAAAAATGAACAAGAGACAGTGCCAATGGCTAGGACATAATCAATACGGACATTAGTAAGATGTCAGAACTAGAGTTCAGAATGATGATTATCAAGAGGCTAGCTGAGCTTGAAAAAAGCATAGAAGATACTAGAGAATCCCTTTCTGGAGAAATAAAAGAATGAAAATCTAAGTTGAAATCAAAAAAAGCTATTAATGAGGTGCAATAAAAAATGGAGGCTCTAACCTCTAGGATAAATGAGGCAGAGAGAGAATTAGTGATACAGAAGACCATATGATGGAGAATAAAGAAGTTGAGAAAAAGAAAGATAAACAACTACTGGACCATGATGGGAGAATTCAAGAGATAAGTGATACCATAAGACAAAACAATATTAGTTTAATTGGGATCTCAGAAGAAGAAGAAAGAAAGAGAGGGGTAGAAGGTATATTGGAGCAAATTATAACAGAGAACTTCCTTAATTTGGGGAAGGAAACAATCATCAAAATCCAGGAGGCACAGAGAACCCCCGTTAAAATCAATAAAAATAAGTCTACACCCTGTCATCTAATAGTAAAACTTAACAAGTCTCATGACAAAAAGAAAATCCTGAAAGCAGCTCAGGACAAGAGGTCTATAACATACAATGGTAGAAATATTAGCTTGGCAGTAGACCTATCCACAGAGACCTGGCAGGCCAGAAAGGACTGGCATGATATATTCAGAGCATTAAAAATGAGAAAAATATGCAGCCAAGAATACTATATCCAGCTAGGCTGTCATATATCCAGAAGGCTGTTTGCCAGGACAAACAGACTTCTAGTGGTACATGGACTTGTGCTGAGTACTAACATCCAATCAGGTATTCAAGGAGGCAATGGCTAGAACAAAATGAAGAGGCTTTACCACCTGGCTCAAAAGGAGGTCTGAAGAGCAAGTTCCTGATGAGTTCTGCTCTGGACTGTGACTCAGGGATCCACATGATCCTGTGACTCTTCTCTCCTCTAAGTCTTTGGGGTCTGTCCTATTCAGAGAGAAGATGAGTGCCAAGAGAGTAAAAATCACTTGAGGAAGGTTTTTATGGGCAAACCTGAAAATGGGCACATCACTTCTGTTCTTTCATTAGTCAAAACTCAGTCATGGGGTCACATGAACCCCAAGAAAGGCAAGAAAAATGGAGTCTATGTGTATGCTCAGGAGGAAGAAAATACATTGATATTAAAGAGCACTAGCCATGTCTTCCACAGTGTGCCATTCTGGCCATCAAACTTCTGGTTCACTCTTCTTCAACATACTGAACACACTTAAATTCTCCCCAAAGAACACAACACAAAGTCCCATCCAGTAACTGCACCAAACTCAAAGTCTGAATCTGCTGAATTCAGCATGTCTGAATCCATCCTTTCTGTCTGATCTGGATATATCTCCTGATGGACCAGTGACCTAGGAGCTACATGGAATATGTAATTGTGTAATAATGAAGGATTACCAAAATAAAAATACTCATTCAGAAAAAGGAGGGACAGGAGATACACAGAAGTGATTGTCCATAGGAATTCTTAAATCTCCCCTGGGAAGACACTTTGAAGAGCTTTTAAAATGGGAGTTGGGAAGATTAGTTGACTGAGCACTGATGCTGCCATTGGGAGGAGATCTCCTGTCCATTTGTTGCTATTGCCACTGGCTCTGTCCTTGGGAAGTACTTCTTTAACCACTATTTTCTGTGGTCACATCTAAAGTGGATGTTTGTGCTTTTTTGGAGCAGTCCAAATTTCACGGCCAACGTCTTGCTGATGCAAATATGAGGAACTGAAGAAAACATAAAAGCATTTTCAATCCTGGGTCATGGTTTCTTTGATGTGACAATGCATTTGAAAATTTCGTAGATTTATGATATATTTCCTTCTTGTCAGTTTCTTATGCAAATACACAAAAAGTCTCTCCTAGATAGAGGAGAGCATGAATATTGGTGAGCATTACTTATTTCTGCTATAATTACCCATTGTGCAAAGAGGGGGAGAAATAAATATATGCACTTATATTTGCTTGTCATTTTAAAAATAAACAGTAAAAGGATAAACACAGTAAGCAAGGAAAACAGAGTGAATAGAGACAGGGGTGGGAGCCAGATTTTCTGTTTATATCTGTTAACATTGTTTGGATTTTTGAACCACATAAATGCATTACCATTTCCAAAAAAGAGCAACTTTTAAAATGAACATAAAGAAAACCTGGTGCTCACATACATCCAAACAGTCTGTTTTCCTTCATCTTTTCAGTAGCATCAATTCTGTCTGTGGGCCTCACTGTCATGTTTACTTATACCAATTTCACAAAGGAGATAGAATCAGGGGCAAGAACCACATGGTAAGATTCACTCCTAAATCTTCAGCCCAAGAGCATAACTCTCTCTAGATCCTCAAAGGGGGCATGGCAAGAACTGAGCATATAGCTGTAAGTGTCCCTAAAAGAAGATTGCAGCAAGGATAACTCAGAAGAAGAAATGAGTATCAATATTGAGCCATGGCATTCTTTGGCATACATAAACAATCTATTTTTAAAAGGTCACATTTAGGTAAGTAGAAAGAAGGAGAAAGGAATTTCCAGACCAGCCTACAAGAGAGAACTGTGATACTAACCCACCCAAGAATCAAACTTAATCTCTAGTCCATACTCAGCCACCAAAAATGAAGCAAGAGACTAGGCAACACAAAGGGCCTTTGAAGTCAGTTGAAATACAAGGCATAGCCCTACAAATGTGTTTAGAGCGATCAGCTACAATAGGTCTCTCCATATATTAAAGGGCAGTCTTAAAGAAGAGGGAAGGAACTTGATCCATTTGGTCCCAGAGAACAGAATGTAAAGTCTGGATAAAAGTTCCAAAGTTAAATTTTGTCCTAAATTAAGAAAGTTTTTAAAACAGTTTTCGAGAGATGGGATGTACCACCTTGCCACATTGAGGAGGGAGTGCCACAGAAACATGGGGACCAACTGGTTTGAGGTACTCTTGGAGCTTTTGGGGACAGATGGTTCCTGAAGCTCTTGTGACTTAGTGCCTTGTGGGTGACTCTGGCACTCTCTCTCTTATTCTCTCCTCTCTGTGCCACTGCTTGAACACTATGCATGGGGTGTGGACCAAGTAGTTAGTTGTAGTCAAACACAGTATCATCTCTGAAACCACAGCTGCAAGGGGCAATGGCATGTGGGAAAAAATATATTTTTGTGCCTTTAACACACCAAGGAATAAGCTATAGAGTGTAGATTACAGAACACTGTGCAGAAGATTCAAAGCTATTAAAAATACAATAATAATAATAGCTAATATTTGTTGAATCCTTACATATATATGCTAGGTGTGGTTGAGTGTTTAAGTATTAAATCATTTAACCCTTTTGGAGGAGGTGGCCTTTGAGCAAATACTTAAAAAACAAACAAGATATTGACATGTCAATATACTGGGCAGATAGAATATAATGACTGAGTTCAGGTCATAGGTGAAGCCTGTGTCAGTTCACAGCAAGGTCTCAATCATATCTTTAAATCCTCTATGGCACTGGAGAATTTTGGTTCAGTATTCATCTGATGAAGGATGATGTCTGCAGACACAAAAGATGTAGATTCAGAAAACTCCTTAGGGTAATCATTTATCAACATGCAGCTCCAGGGAGAATAAACTTTTTTTTAAGTTAAGGAGTTTGAAGAGATTTGGAGAGCTTGGTATTAAGTATTCTGCTCTATAGCAGGAGCTGTTGTTAAACCTTCAGGGATAGACTTAAATGTTTTTGTTGTGGTGGTTGAGCATGAAGATAAATAGGTTGAGCCAACCAGATCGGCAAGTCTCTTCACAGTTCAACAGTTCATATCTAAGAATCACAAATAATTCCAAATCACAAACCCCTAAGAAAGATTTTGGATCCTAACAGCAAAGGAGAATGGTAAAGGCAGGTGGATAGTAGCCAGGGAATCCTCATTCCAAGTCCAAGTTTTGCAGTAAGTGCTGATAACACTTGGACACAATCTCTAATCCTCCAATTCAACAAGGCTCTTATGATGGATGCGAAGAGGCACTGCTTTGATTCCCCCTTCAAGGAAGCTCTGGTTGACCCAGCTGCTGGAACTGCTGTCACAGACTGCCTTCAGCTGTCAGCCCTCCAGGGATGTCCTCGGTGAAGAGCTCCCTTGCCCAAGGTGACTCCTTCCTGGTGTGGCTCATATCCAAGAACAGAGGGAGGCTGGACTAGAAAGTCCTGGCCATTGCAATCAAATTGGGACAACCCTGATGGACCATTTTAGCTCCAGAGCTTCTTGTGGTGTTGGTTGAAGTGACCAGGAACTAAGTTTCCCTATGACAGCTCCACTTCTCCCTTTGCCCTCTCCTGGATTTGCCCCCTTTCTTTCCATAGGTGTCAATCCTAAGGACAATCTCTAGCAAATATCCTGTGTACTAAATCTCTCTGGCAGGGTCAGATGCCAACCTTCCACAGATCACTAATTACCGAGCTAAGGCTTAACTGAATCATCTGTCAACAAAAAAAGGTTAAATTTGCAAAGAGTGACCTTAAAAAATTAGTTTACTTCTTTGGGCATTAGTTTCCCATCTACAAAATGGGAGCACTGCATATAAGGCTCTTCTGTATCCATAAGCCCATATTATATGGAACCTGCACAGTGGCCAGGCAGAACAGGAAAGCTCTATCTACACAGTGTGAATCCAGAAACTGAAAAATTCACCTGATTAAAATATTATTTTCCAACCCAACTCTTAGATACCTACTGTGTCACATTTCTGCCCCATGATTTAGACTTTAAATCTGTCAACAGCTGAAATATAAGGAAGTACTTGTGAAGTTTATGTATACCAGTTCTTTTCACAAGAACAGGGTTGAAGAGATGAAAGTAACGGGGGGGGGGATACGTCTGGCCTCTGCAGAGGAGAAAAGGTTTAAATTGTAGAAAACAGATTGTCTTGAATCAAATATATTTGCATTGGGGCTGGGGTTGGGTACATGAGGTAGTGTACCTAATGTTTAATGCTCTTCAATCTAAACTCGTCCTTTTTTTTCATAATCACTACTGACTATGCTGAGAAGTATTATAGAGCAAGCACTAAAATCCAAATGACCTACTCCTGAGTCAAAGACTGCAACAACTAGCTGTCTACTCAGGGAAATCTAGGCTTTCTGAGATAAATTCCTCTTCTGTAAAATGGACACTTAAGAAATTTCTCTGCTTTTCTTTAGGGATACTGGGAAAATGAAGTGACATGTGCATATAAAAATACCTTCATAAGTAAAACAACACATGCATGTAATATATTTTTATCATTCTTTATTTCCAATTCTCACAGTCAGAAAGTGTCCCCAGTCATTGAGTGATCTTATTATCTTCAGCATCTTTCAATAAAACAAAAGTCAAATTTCCTCAATGGAAAGAGGATTCTGGGAAATTAATGAAGTGGGAAACATTAGGAAACTTTCTGTCTACCTAGACAATAATTGTATGGGCAGAATTTATCTGACTTAACTATTTTGAAACTCTGGAGTTTACTGAAGGTTTTCAACTTCCAGAATAAGTCTTGGAAAGCAAAGTAGAGTTCATTTCAGTCAATTTCCACTCTTAGATAGTAGAAGCTACCATCTCCCCATCCTCAAGCCCCATGGCAGGCAGCTATGAATACATTGTAAGAGCAGGTTCTACCAAAAGCCAGGGTGGACAAAAAGGGCTCTGTCCTCCAAATATATGAGATCTGTGCTTCTGATGACAGCCATGCAAAGACATGGGTGACCTTGTTTTTACACCTCCTCCCATTGTTGGAGGCCCCTCTTCTCTGGCTGAAACGAATTTCAGGGGACTTAATGAGCCAGGGTCCTTTTTCTTCCTCCCTTCATTTTTCTCTTTTTCCTCTTTTGGAGGCTAGACATAAAAGATGGGAACATTGAAAAGCAACTGCAAATACAGGGAAAATTAAAAAGTACTTGCCCAAGGAAAAACAAAGACTCAGAAAAGGCCTGAGAAGGCCTAGGTTTACATCTCTTCTAATCCTTGGATAGAGACAGTCTGCCTCAAAACAAAACAATGCAAAAAAAACAAAAACAAAAACAAAAACCAGCAAACCTGTGGAGATGGGTAGAATATAATTTCCAGAGCTACCACATCATTAGATTTGATATCCCATCTTTACTATGAAATCACAAGGTATATAAAGAAACAGAAAAATATGGCACATTCAAAGAAAGAAGTAATCAACAGAAACTATCTCTAGAAAAAGACTTTTTTTTAAAAAGATTTTATTTATTTGTTTTGACAGAGAGAGATTACAAGTAGGCAGACAGGCAGGCAGAGAGAGAGGAGGAAGCAGGCTCTCCACTGAGCAGGGAGCCCAATGTGGGCCTCGTTCCCAGGACCCTGAGATCATGACCTGAGCCGAAGGCAGAGGCTTTAACCCACTGAGTCACCCACGTGCCCTAGAAAAAGACTTGATGGAGAATCTATTAGACAAAAACATTAAAATGACTCTTTTAGAGATGCTCAAAGAACTAAAGGATAATGTGGAGAAGACAAGAAAAATGGGGTATGAACAAAATGGAAGTATCATTAAAGAGATTTTGTAAAAACCTAAAAAGAAACCAAAAAGAAATTCTGAAGCTAAAAAATATAATAACTGAAATGAAAATTTCACTGCAGGGATTCAAAGACAGATTCGAGCAGGCAAAAGAAAGAATCAACAAACTTAAAGATAGGATCACTGACAGTATCGAGTCTAAAGAACAACAACAACAACAAAAAGATTAAGGAAAAGTGAATAGAGTCAAAAGGATGTATGGGACACCAAGGGACTGACATACACATTTGGGAGTCTCAGAATAAGAAATGCAATAGGAATATTTGAAGAAATAATACTTAAAACTTCCCAAAGTTCATGAAAATCTTGAATATAAATATCCCAGAAGCTCAAAAAACTGCAAGGAAGATTAACTCAAAGAGATCCACACTGAGATGTGTTGTAATCAACTATTTGGAAGACAAAGAGAATCTTGAAAGCTGCAAGAAAGAAGACACTTGTCATGTATAAGGGATTCTCAATAAATAATAAGCAGACTTTTCATCAGAAACATTGGAAGCCAGAAGACAGTGGACCCACATATTCAAAGTCCTAAAAGAAAAAACTGTCAATCAAAAATCTTAAACCATCAAAACTGCCCTTCAAAAGTGAGGGGAAAATTAAGATAGTCCCAAGTAAACAAGAGCTTAGGGAGTTCATTACCATGAGACCTGCTCTGCAAGAAATTCTCAAGGGAGTCCTGTGAGGTATAATGAAAGGACACTAGATAACACCTATAAGCCATATGAAGAAAGATCTCAATAAAGGTAAATACATGAGCAATTATAAAACTAGTATTACTATAACAATGGTTTGCAACTACTTTTTGTTTTCTACATGATTAAAGAGACTCATACATTTTTAAAAAGTATTAGCCTAAAACTTAGTATTATTGTAAATTGGGTGCAAAATTCCACATTAACTTTTCTACAAAATTTAAGAGACTAAAGAATTTAAAAGAATCACTAGTTATATTTTTGGGGGCATACAATATATGAGGATGTAAGTTCATGACATCAATAACTAACCAAAAGTGGTGGGGACAGAACTGTAAAGGAGCAGAGTTTTTGTATATTATTGAAGTTAAGCTGCTATAAATTCAAATAAGAATGTTATAACTTTAAGATGTTACCTTTAATCTCCATGGCAACCACAAAGTGAATAGCTATTGAATATATACAAAAGAAAATAAGAAATAAATTTAAACATTTTATTACAACACACACACACACACACACACACACACAGAAGAAGAGAGTAATGCAGGAAATGGGGGTGGGGGGGCAAAAGATGTATAAGGCAGATAGAAAACAAATAGCAAATGACAGAAATAAGTCCTTCTGGTAGTAATTACTTTAAATGTAAATGGATTCAATTTTCAAATCAAAAGACAGAGATTGTCAGAATGTATAAAAACACCTGTTGCAACTATATTCCATCTATTAGATACTCAGTTTAGATCCAAAGACACAAATAAGTTGAAAGTGAAAGGATGAAAAAAAAGATATTCTTTGCAAATAGTAACCAAAAGAAAACAGAACAATACTATGTAAGACTAATACATTATGAGGTGAAATAGACATTAAAACAAACCAAAAAAATTATGAGACAAAGAAAGAATTAATATTAAAAGATTCAGTAGAATAGAAAGATATAACAATTATAAACATACATTTAGTGACAGATCATTGAAATATATGAATCAAAACTGACAGAATTGAAGGGAAAAATGGACAGATCTATAATAATAGTTGAAGACTTTAATCCCCCACTTTCAATAATCGGTAGAACAATCAGACATAAGATAAGTAAAAAAATATAAGACTTAACACAATCTCTAAGTATCTCTAACATATTTACAGAACACTCTACCCAACATCAACAGCATACACATTCTTATCAAATGCAAAAGGGACATTTTCCAGAATAAACCATATGTTAGACCACAAATAAAATCTAATAGATGTATCTGTAGTGATACAGATACCATACAAAGTTTTTACACCAACCACCACAAGATGAAGATGAAGTTAGAAATGAATAACAGAAGTAAAACTGAAAAATTCACAAATTTGTGGAAACTAAACAACAAACTTAAACAACCAGAGGATCAAAGAAGAAATCACAAGGGAAATTAGAAAATACTTAGAGATGAAGGGCACTGGGGTAGCTCAGTTGGTTAAGCATCTGCCTTAAGCTCAGGGTATGATCCCAGGGTCTTGAGATCGAGCCCTGTATAGGGTTCCCTGCTCAGCAGAAAGCCTGCTTCTTCACCCTCTCCCTCTGCCTGCTACTTCCTCTGCTTGTGCTCTCACTCTCCCTCTCTCTCTCTCTCTCTGTCAAATAAATATATTAAATCTTTTTTTAAAATGAAAAGAAAATACTTAGAGATGAATGAAAATGAAAACAACACAATGAAAGCTAAGGGGAAATTTTACAGCTGTGAACTATAAATAATCTACATAAACTTAAAAAAATAAGAAAAATCTCAAATCAACAACCTAACCTTGCAACCTAAGGAGCTAAAATAAATAAATAAATAAAAATAAGAACAAACTAAACCCATAGTTAGAAGAAGGAAGGAAATAATAAAGATTAGAACAGAGATCATGAAATAGAAAAAGTTTTAAAATAGTGGAAAATCAATGAAAACAAAGGTTGATTCTTTGAAAAGATTAGCCAGATTGACAAACTTAGCTAGTTAAACTAAGAAAAAAGAGAAAAACCTCAACTTGCTAAAATCAGAAATGAAAATAGGGACATTACTACCAAATTTATAGAAATTTAAAAAATCATTCCTAGGTATCTTACAGTTTTAGGTGCAATTGTAAATGGGATGGATTCCTTAATTTATCTTCCTTCAGTCTCATTGTTAGTGTATAGAAATGCGACTGATTTCTGTGTATTGGTTTTGTATCCTGACACATTGCTGAATTTCTGTATGAGTTCTGGCAATTTGTGGGTGGAATATTTTGGGTTTTCCACATAAGGTATCATGTCATCTGTGAAGACTGAAAGTTTGACTTCTTCCTTGCCAATTTGAATGCCTTTTATTTCTTTTTGTTTTCTGATCGCTGAGGCTAGGACTTCTAGCAGTATGTTGAACAACAGTGGTGGGAGTGGGCATCCCTGTCATGTTCTTGATTTTAGGGGAAAGTCACTCAGTTTTTCCCCATTGAGAATGATATTCGCTATAGGCTTTTTATAGATGGCTTTTATGATATTGAGGTATGTTCCCTCTATCCCTACACTGTGGAGAGTTTTAAAATCAAGAAAGGATACTGTATTCTGTCAAATGCTTTTTCTGCATCATTTGAGAGGATCATATGGTTCTTGTCCTTTCTTTCATTAATGTGATGTATAATGTTCATTGATTTGCAAATGTTGATACACCCTTGCAGTCCAGGAATAAATCCCATTTGGTCATGGTGAATAATCCTTTTAATGTAGTGCTGGATCCTGCTGGCTAGTATCTTGGTGACTACTTTGTACATCGATGTGGATGGAACTTGAGGGTATTATGCTAAGTGAAATAAGTCAATTGGAGAAAGACAATTATCATATGGCTTCAATCATATGTGGAATATAAGAAACAGTGCAGAAGACCATAAGGAAGGGAGAGAAAACTGAACGAGAAGAAATCAAAGAGGAGAAAAACCATGAGAGACTCTTAACTATGGGAAACAAACTGAGGATTGCTTAAGGGGACGTGAGGGGGATGGGGTAACTTGGTAATGGGCATTAAGGAGGATACGTGATGTGATGAGCAGTGGTTGTTATATGCAACGGATGAACTGTTGAACACTACATCTGAAACTAATGGTGTACTAATTGTTGGATAATTGAATTTAAACAAAAAAGAAATAAAAAGAATTATAAAAGGTACCGTGAACAATTGTATGCTTAAAAAATATGATAACCTAGATGAAATGGCCAAATTCTAGAAACATAAAATTTGTCAAGGCCGAATTATGAAAAATTAGAAAATCTGAATAGACCTATAACTAGTAAGGAGACTGAGTCAGTAATCAAAAATCTCTCAACAAGAAAAAGCCGTAGACATGGGGGCTTCCCTGATGAATAGAGAAAGAATCTATCTGAGCATAATAAAAACCATATGTGGAAAACCCAGTGATCATACCCAATTGTGAAACACAGAAAGCTTTTCCTCTAAGACCAGAAATAGAGTAACGATGTTCATTTTCACCATTTCTATTTACATAGAACTGGAAGTTTTAGCCAGAGAAAATTAGGCAAGAAAAGAAAATAAAAGGAAATGAAGAAGTAAAATTATTTCTGTTTGCTGAAGATATGATCTTAGATGTAGAAATCCCAAACAATTCTACCAAAAACAAACAAAAAAAACAAACAAAAAGAAAAAGAAATAAACAAAAACTGTTAAAATTAATAAATGAATTCACCAAAGTAGCAGGATACAAAGTCAACACACAAAAGTCAGTTGCATTTCTATATGCTAGCAATGAAAATCCGAAAAAGAAATTACAAAGACAAGTCATTTTAAAATAGTATCGGGAAGAACAAAATACTTAGGAATTAACTTAACCAAAAAAATAAAATACTTATACAATAAAAACTACAAAACGTTACTGAATGAAATTTAGACATAAATAAATGGAAAGACATCTTGTTAATGAACCGTAATACTTCATATTGTTATGATGTCAAGAGTACCCAAAGAAATCTACAAAATCAATGCAATGTCTATCAAAATTCCAATAACTTCTTATACAGAAATAGAAAAACCCATCCTAAAGTTCATATGGAATCTTAAGAGACCCCCAAATCGCTGAAGCAATCTTAAGGAAATAAGAACAAAACTGGAACATTCATACTTCTGATTTTAGAACAATACAAAGCTACAGTAATCAATACAGTATGATAGTGGCATAAAGATAGACATATAGACGAATGGAATAGAGTAGAGAGCCTGGAAATAAACCCCGCCAAATGATTTTTGACAAAGGTGCTGCGATCATTTAATGGGAAAGGACAGTCTTTTCAACGACTGGTTCTGGATATCCACATGCAAAAGAATGAACTTTACCTAATACCAGAGACAAAAATTAACTCAAAATGGATCAATTACTTACTTACATTACTTACATTTTATTTACATTACAATTACTTACAAATTACTTACATTTAAGTAAGACCTAAAACTATAAAAATGCCTAGAAAAGAATAGGGCAAAAACTTCATGACATTGGATTTGGTACTTTCTTGAATCCAACACCAAAGTCACAGGCAAAAAAGAAAAAAAATAGACAAATTGGACTTCATGAAGATGTTTTAAATTATGCATCAAAGGATGACAACAACGGAGTTAAAAAGCAACCACAGAATGGGAAAAAATGTTTTCAAATCACATATCTGATAAGGAACTAATATTCAGAACTTACAGAGAACTCCTAAAACTCAACAATAAAAAACGAAGCAACCCAATTCAAAAGTGGGCAAAGGACTTAAATGAACATTTCTGCAAAGCAGATAGACACATGATGAATAAGTACATGAAAAAAATGCTCAATATCACAAATCATTAAGGAAATGAAAGTCAAAACTACAACGAGATACCACCTTACATCCATTACAATGGCTACCATGAAATAAACAAAAACAAGTATTGGGGAGGTTGGAGGTTGTGGGGAAATTGGAATCCTTGTGCACTGTTTTTGGGGAAAGTATAATGACACAGCTGCTGCAGAAAACAGAATGGTACTTTCTTAAAAAGTTAAAAATAGAATTAACATATGATCCAGCGATTCCACTTCTGGATATATACCTAAAGGAATTGAAAACAGGGTCTCAAAGAGATATATATTCATTGAAACACTATTCGCAAAAGCTAAAATTTGGAAGCAACCCAAGTGCCCTTCAGCAGATGAATATATAAGCAAAATATGGTATATACATGCAATGAAATATTACTCAGTTTTTAAAAGAAAGGAAATTCTGCAATATGCTATAACATGGATGAACCTTGAATAATATTACACTAGGAGAAATAAATCAGTCACAGAAAAATACTGTATGATTCCAATTTTCTGAGGTACTTAGAGTAGTTAAAACTATAGAAACTGATGGTAGAATGATATTTGCCAAGGTCTGAGTGGAGGGGAGAATGGAAAGTTGTTGCTTAATGAGTACAGAAGTTCAGCTTTATAAGATGAAAAGGGCTATAGAGATGGATGGTATTGAAGGTTCTACATCATAAATGCATTTAATACCACTGAAGTGTACACTTGAAAATGATTAAAATGATAAATGTTATGTAATATATGTTTTACTACAATCTAGAAAATGAATAGAGTACCAGGGAAGATGACAGAGTAGGACCCTGAGCTCCCCTCCTCCCATGGATGCAAGTAGATAGCACTCACATCAGTGTAAATAACCCAGAAAAATGACCCAAAGGCTGGCAGAACAAACTCTCCACAGCTAAATGTAGAGAAGAGGCCACATCAAAGAGGATGGGAAGGGCGGAGACATAGTCGGGAGCTAAACAGACCGCAGGGCTATCCGAAGGAGGGAGGGACACCTCCAGTGCAGAAAGAGGAAAGAAACTGACCCTCACACCATGGAGCCTGCACAGGAAGACAAATTCCCATAACATACCGCCTTGAAAACCAGGCAGACCAAAAACATCATGAGTTCTTACAATCAGAGGGGCTTAACACCTAGAATTTTAAAAATCAGTGGACTCAACTCTGGGGGAGCCAGGAAGGTAAAGTCCCTGCCCTTAAAGAGACAGCATAACAAAAAGCCTTATAGAGATATAGCATAGAAGCAGCAGTTTGAAAAATGCCTGGGGTATACAGGAGGGGGATTTATTTACTAATCTCAAAGCATTTACTGGAGAGACAGGGATCATTGAGAGACTTCTCCAAGAACCAAAGAGCTGGCAGGAACCATTTCCCTCCCCTGCCCCACACAGGGACACTTATGAGAACAAGCATAACACCAACACTTGCTACCTAACTTGCTAAGAGTGCACCCTATGCTGCATTTTTCTGAGGGTGCGCCCCCTTCAGCAATGCCTTGGCTCCAGATAGCCTTCCACAGCAGACCCTGCTAACCTTGCTGACACTGCAGACCCACCTCTGTGTTCCCCTTTGGACCTGCCCTCTCCAATACAGCCTTGGCCAGAGTTTATCCCAAGTGGTACAATAAGCCGGTGGTATGCAAACAGTTCCAGTGGGGACCAGCATCCCTCCAAAGTGACACCTGCCCCAGGGGCAAGAGGAGGATAACCACACACACAGCAGTTTGACTGCAGCCCCAGCAGTGGGCTAGGGACAGCCATCTTGTCTGACTACAGGCTCCACCCACCAATGAAAGCTTCTCTCGGGAGACAACAGAGGGACAGTACCTGACAGTTCTGTTACCACATCTCTGGCAAATGCCTGTTCTAACTCAATTCAAGCCTAAGATGGTCCCATACTTATACTCACAACACAGGGAACAAATCCTACCCACAATAAGCAAAGAGAGCCACTGCAGATGACTGGACTGAAGGCATAAGTGGCTCAGTCACATCAGGGTGTGTGCAACACATCATAGGAAGCCCCTGAAGAACCAGGTTCTGGTGAATGGGGGACACTGCACCGCAGGGCATTACAGGACCTCTTCATAAGGTCATTACTTTCAAGAGCAGGAGACATAACTGACTTTCTTAACACATAGAAACAGACACTGAGAGTTAGACAAAATGAGGAAACAGAGGAATATATGGGATAAATGAAAGAACAGAATAAAACCACACCAAGAGAGCTAAATGAAACAGAGATAAGTGATATGCCTAATGAAGAATTTAAAATAAAGATACTCACTGGACTTGAGAAAAGAGTGGAGGACCTCACTGAGACCCTTAACAAAGAAATGGGAAACATAAAAAAGAACCAACCAGAGATGAAGAGCTCAATAGCTGAATTAAAAAGACACTAGATGGAATAAATAGTAGACTATAGGGAGCAGAAGAATGGATCAGTGACCTGGAAGATAGAGTAATGGAAAACAATCAGGCTAAATAGGAGGGAGAATAATAATAATAAAATGAAAGTATACTTAGGAAACTTGGTGACACCATCAAGCATAATAACATTCATGTTATAGGATCCCCAAAGAAAAAGAGAGAAAAAAAAGGGACAGAATATTTATTTGAAGAAATAATAGCTGAAAACTTCCCAAATCTGAGGAAGAAAACAGAAATTTAGATCCAGGATGCACAGAGAGTCCCCAACAAAATCAATTCAACCCAAGGAGGTCCACACCAAGACACATGGTAATTAAAATGGCAGAAAGTAGTGATGAAGAAAGAATATTAAAAGCAGCAAGAGAGGTCACTTACTGTGATGAGTGCTGGGTGTTATACATAATTAATGAATCATTGAACACTACATCAAAAACTAATGATGTACTGTACAGTGGCTAACTGAGCATAATAAAAACAAAAAATAAATAAATAAATAAAAAGAAAAAAAAAGGAGCAAGAGAAAAGAAAACTGTTATGTACAAGGGAAACCAGCATAAGGCTCTCAGCTGATTTTTCAGCAAACTTTGCAGGCCAGAAGAGGGTAGAATGAGATTTACAAAGAGCTGAATGGAAAGAAACTGCAACCAAGAATACTCTATCCAGCAAAGTTATAATTGAGAATAGAAGGAGATATAAAAAGAGTTTCCCAGGCAAACAAAAGTTAAAGGATTCATAGCCACTAAACCAGCCCTACAAGAAATGTTAAAGGAGACTCTTTGAGTGGAAAGGAAAGACCATAAACAAGAGTAAGAAAAGTAGGAAGCACAAAAGCAGTAAAATTAAGTATATGTATAAAAATCAGTCAAGGAATTCACAAAGTAAAAAGTGTAAAGTGGGGCGCCTGGGTGGCTCAGTGGGTTAAAGCCTCTGCCTTTGGCTCAGGTCATGATCTCAGGGTCCTGGGATCGAGCCCTACATAAGGCTTCCTGCTCAGTAGGGAGCCTGCTTCCTCCTCTCTCTCTGCCTGCCTCTCTGCCTACTTGTGATCTCTCTCTGTCAAATAAATAAATAAAATCTTTAAAAAAAAAAGGTGTAAAGTATGACACCATATATCTAAAATGTCTGTGGGGAAGCTGGGGAGTAAAGAATGGGGTCAAACTTAAGCAACCATCAACTTAATAAGACTGTTAATAAGATGTTATATACACACTTAATGGTAACCACAAATCAGAAACTGGTAATAGATATGTGAAAAATAAAGAACAATTTAAGAAACAAAACAAATAAAAAAGACACAAACCAGAAAAACAAACTCTTAACTAAACAAACAAACAAACAAACAACAACAATAAAAAACCACTGCTGGTTACCAGAGGGTAGGAGGGTGGGTGATTGGTGAAATTGGAAGAAGATTAAGGAGTATGCTTAATCATGATGAGCACTGAGTAATCTGTAGAATTGTTGAATCACTATATGGTACACCTGAAATTTTTTTTTTGGTACACCTGAAATTAATATAACACTGTATGTTAACTATACTGAAATAAAAATAATAATTAAAATTAACATAAAAAATAAACACATACATAAAAATTAAAAAGATTAAAAAAATTTCTCAGGGGAAAAAAATTCTTCTTATCCTTCCCATTCCCTTATCCCTTCTTTTGGTTTCTTTGCTCTATTTTTTTTGTTTTGTTTTGTTGGTTGTTTTTCTAGCTTATATATTACAACTTAAAAGTTGCTGAACCCGAATATATGACCCTGATTGGGGAGATCTGATGTATTATGTTGTTAACATTCTCCAAAATTCTTCTTGAAATTCAACAACATTCCAGTCCAAATTTGAATGTCTTTCTGAAATGAGAATACATTGGGGGACTTACAAACCCAGATATTAAATGAATTAAAGAGCTACAATTCTTTAAATAGTAGTATGGAACCTCAGGGATGGGTAAGTAGAATAGAGGAAAAAGCTCAAAAACAGAGCTGGGGCACCTGGGTGGCTCAGTGGGTTAAAGCCTCTGCCTTCAGCTCAGGTCATGATGTCAGGGTCCTGAGATCGAGCCCCACATTGGGCTCTCTGCTCAGCAGGGAGCCTGCTTCCTCCTCTCTCTCTGCCTGCCTCTCTGCCTCCTTGTGATTTCTCTCCCGCTGTGAAATAAATAAATAAAATCTTAAAAAAAAAAACCCCAGAGCTGAACATGTATGATAATAATTTTTTGCATTAAAATGGGGCATGTGCATTCCATTGTTTTAAAAATGTACTTATGAGTACATTTATTTTTTTTATTCTTTGCCCCAGGGATACGGGTCTATGAATCATCAGGCTTATATCTTTCACAGCATTCACCAAAGCACAAACCCTCCCCAATGTCCATAACCCACCCACCCTATCCCTACACTCCCACCCCCCAGTAACCCTCAGTTTGTTTTGTGAGATTAGGAGTCTCTTATGGTTCTGTAAGTATATTTCAATAATTTTTAGGGAAAGTATTTTAAATTGGAGAATAAGAGATTCCAAAGTCAAGTAAAGTATATCAAGCAAAGTAACTATTTTGAAAAACAAAAATCCATATATTAAACTTCTATCATATGCTAAAAAAATTCAGTTTAATTAACCTTTAAAAACATGATTGATATTTTTAGAATATCAGTATGGGAACGGAAGGTGTAAAAGATATACACATTGAATTCAACAACCAACTGACTAACTTCAATTGAAGCATATGTAGCAGGTAAACAGCTATTACAAATTGAAATAAAAATGCCAAATACTCCAAAATAAAAATAATCAATGCTTAACTTTACTATAAAGTCATAAGTCCATTCAATAATTAATTAATAAGGACATGTTATTTTCTTTCATCAATCTGGTGTGTTTTCTTTTTTTATGATGATATCAAAGTTTGGCTAGAGTATGAGAAAATACATGGCTCATGGGAGTCTAAATTGGTATAACTTTTGGCAATAAGTAGCAAAAGTCTTAAATCCTACATCTTAAATCTCCCACATGATTTGAGTCAGCAAATCCAACAGTAGGAATTTCTCTTAAATAAAGAATCATGATAGTGGACAAATATTTTTGTAAGTGAAAATTGTCCAGTATGGAACCATAGGTAATAAAGACTATTAGAAATAATCCAAATGTCTGACAAAGAGGAAGATCAATTATTTAAACAATAATACATTACATAATGGAATATCATGCAGCTGTTAAAAGTATTTAATAAATAGAATCACTATCATTTCTTGCCAGATATTTTTGTAAGTGCTTTACATGTGTTAGCTTATTTAATCTTCATTAAATCATGTGAGCTATGTACTACCTATTATCCTCCATAAGAAAACTGAGGCAAATGGGCGCCTGGGTGGCTCAGTGGGTTAAAGCCTCTGCTTTCAGCTCAGGTCATGATCTCAGGGTCCTGGGATCGAGGCCCGCATCGGGCTCTCTGCTCAGCAGGGAGCCTGCTTCCCCTTCTCTCTCTGCCTGCCTCTCTGCCTCCTTGTGATCTCTCTCCCTCTGTGAAATAAATAAATAAAATCTATAAAAAAAAAAAAAAGAAAACTGAGGCAAAGAAGTTAACCTATATCCATGATAAGTGGCATGATGGAATAATACAAAGTCAAGCCATGTGGCTCCATAGCTACTGCTCCTAACCATGATGCTCATGCCCATATTGTGGTGGAGGAATATTTAATACCATTTGGAAATGCTTTGCTCACTTCAACGATGTATCTCTTTTTCTGTAGCTCTTACAGGCTACATGAATGCCATGAATTAGGTAAGATCAATGAATTATATTCAGACACCAACAGCCACTTGCTGCTCACACCGAAAGTGCAGGAGACATCTTTAATTCTTTTTTCCTCACCTCCACCGACCCCATCCAATAGCAAATCCTATAATCTCTAAATCCAAAATGGGTCTTAAATATGGCCACTTTCTCCCTCCCATCCTAGAACCAGTCAGCTTTTACATTTACTTGAACAATCTCAATACCTCCCTAATTTGGTCTCACTACCCCTACTATCAACTCTTATGATTTTTCCCACACAGCAGTCAAAAAGATATATACCTTTAATATAATTCAGACCACAGTGCTCTCTTACTCAAAATCATCTAGAGTTGACCCTTGAAAAACAAGGGGGTTAGGGGCACTGACTCTCCATGTAGTCAAAAAGTCCTGTATGATTTTGACTCCCCAAAAACTTAACTATTAATAGCCTACTGTTGACTACCAACCTTGCCAATAACATAAGGTCAATTAACACACATTCTATATATGGACTGTATACTGTATCATTATAATAAAGTAGCTAGAGAAAAGAAAATGTTATTAAGAAAATCACAAAGAAGAGAAAATGCATTTACAGCAGTGTACTGTAGAAAATCTGCATATAAGTGGACCATGTAGTTCGCACCCGTGTTATAAGGGTCAACTGTAGTGTCTTCACCCAAATTCTTCTCTATGGCCTTTCAAGCCCTAGCATGCTCTGGTTCCTTCTTACCTTTCCAACATCACATAATAACATTTTTTTCCCTATGTTCCGGCTATGCTGCTCTTCTAAGCGTTTTTCAAACAAGCCATGTGAGAGTCTCTATAGTCACTCTTCCTTTCTCTAAATCTTCTCACTACTGGCTCCTTCTCAAGTTTCCAGCTATAGCTCACATTCTATCTCCTTACAAATCCAGTTTAAAATATACCTCACTATTGTTTTTCCTATCACACTATTTGATTTTATTCATATACAAACTATGTTACTCGTATACTTACATGTTTATTTATTAATTTTTTACTTCCATAAAAACATAAATTCCATAGCAGCAAAAATAAGATTGTTGTTGTTTTTTTAATGACTAAACCCCCAGCACCTAAGATAGTGCCCGGCATGTAGTAAAAACTCTACACATTTTTAATAGAACAAGTGAGTGAATGGCTGAACGAATATGAATTTTTAAATTTGCCCCTGAACTGTTCTTACGCATAACACTTCTGGCACCAAATGTATGTTTTTGTTTTGTTTTTCACATGCTAGCCTGTTATGATACCAATTGGATGATTTTATTCAATTCAATTCTTATACTAACTACCAGATTTAGTGTCAGAATCCACAGATTTAAATGTTCAGTCTTATAAGACTGTCCCCACTTCAGATGCCAGCCATAAATATCAGATCCTCAGATTATCCACACTTCTGTCTGACTAGTCTATAAGTTTGAGCATTCTCATAGCTCACTCTCTCCATCCCCCACGACATTTGATAATTTGCTAGAACAACTTCTAGAACTCAGGAAAATGCTTTACTTATTATTACCAGTTCATTACAAAGGCTAAGACTTAGGGACAGCCAGATATAAGAGATACACAGGACAAAGTACTTGCGGGGGCGGGAGGGGGGGGGACAGGAAGAACAGGTAGGCAAAGCTCCTTGCCCTTTCTAGGCACACTACTCTCCCAATACCTTGATGTGTTCATGCCAACCTTGCTAACCTTCTACAGAGGGCTTTTACCTCTTAAGCTATGGTTGGAACATTTTTATAGAGCTCTATCTCCAGCCCTGCCCCACTCCTTCCTGGAGGTCCCTGAATGGAGCTCAGAGTTCTGATCCTCTGTTCACTAGGTCTTTCTCTTGACCAGCTCCATCCTTAGTGTATCTAGGGACCCCACCCTCAGTCACTTCATTAGCATAAACTCAGCTGTGCTCCTGTCTACGGCCATACCACCCTGAACGCCCCGATCTCGTCTGATCTCGGAAGCTAAGCAGGGTCGGGCCTGGTTAGTACTTGGATGGGAGCTGTGCTCCTAAAGAGCTTGTTGTGAATAACAAAATACTCACTTATCACTCAGGAAATTCCAAGGTTTTAGGAGCTCTGGGCAGGAACCAAGACAAAGACCAAATTTATTTTTATACTATATCACAGGCCCTAAGAGTAAACTTAAATGCTGATATGTAGAAGAAGGGTCTATCTCTAGGATAATGACAAATTGGGGAAGAAGAAGAATCATGGACCTTAAACCAGAAATCCAGAAATCAAGGGTTGAAGGAGTGGGAGGGGAGGGGATGGGAGAGAGAGGTGTAGCATAAGGAAGATCACAAATGAACTGCAAAGGAGAAAGTCTCTCTCTTTAGAGTTTGTGATACAGGCATCGAGATGCATCTGAGATAGCTATTGGATTGTAATGCTCAAATGTGCCTTCCCTGGAGGTATTCCCAGGAGCCAGAGAGATAGGACTCTTTTTAGGAACAAGAGCTGTTGTGCTAGTTCATTGGAGCTGAAAGGTAGGTATCTTAGTGAGCTAGCTGGGTAAGATCTAGGGTGACCAACTCATTCTAATTTATTTGGTGCTATCCCCCTTTTAAAACTGAAATTCCCATGACCTGGAAACCTTTCAGGCCCTGGAAAACTAGGATAATCAGTCACTCTAAAAGATCAGAGCTTTGCACTGTACTTTGTAAGCAAAACTTCATATTTTTCTTTTCTTTGGTTTTATTCCCCTACAGCTTTCCTCAGAGTTTGATATATTTTAAAATCCCAGGTTCAATTTTCTGCACTATTCCAGAAATTAAGAATGTTTAAAGGAAACCATATCATGGGCCATGTGATTACAGTGGGATAGTCCCAGGGGGAAGTGGCATATATAGGAACAGAATCGAATCGCTGCTTCCTAGCCAAGAGGTTCTTGTACCTGTGCCAACTTCTGACAATATTTTCCATGGGTGGGGGGGGATGAATGGAGAGAGGGAGGAAAACAAAAATGATGTGAATGAAAAAGTACACCATACTAGCACTCATGAACCTCAGTTCTTTTGTTTTTCCAGCAATGAAGATAGAATTTATGCCAATTCACCAGCCTTCCCACACTAAGTCCCTCTTGTGGTCACGTTGCCCATAGCTAAGAGATATCAAAAAGACCACCTTCTCATAGTTTAAGAATCAATTTCACTAGAAAATATATTTGATGAATTTCAACATCTTTTCCAAGGCAAAAGATATAATAAAATAGGAAGTAGGAATAGATGCATATGCCATTTTAATTTCTGATCCTTTGTATGGGACAGTTTCCTCTCTTCTAGTAGCTTAGAAACATCTGTTTGTCCACGGTATTCTAGACTTTTTTTGTACATTATAACAGGCAACCCATGTACACTTTCAATCTTAAGTGTCACATCTTTTGGATTGAGAAGGCTTAACAAAATTATTACTTGGACAGTTTCTTCTCCACTGTTCACTCTGGTCTTTCCTTCTACTAGCTTCTATTAGGTGAAGTTTGGAGCTTATGCTTTAGTTTTTCAATTTTGTATTTTTCTATTGATCATCTCTTTGTGTTTTCATTCTAATTACTGGGTTATTTCTTTAATTGTATATCCCAACCATTTTTCAGTCATTTTTATTACCAGGTTTTTAATTTTTATTTTTTTGCCATATTTTTTAAATGTCTCAAAAACTTAGTCTTGCTCTCTGGTGTTTCTGTTTTGTCTTTAAATGTATGCTACATCTTTTTGTTATTTCCAGGGTGTTCTATTTTCTCTTATCTCTCTGAGGAAATTATTTATAATATTTTAATTGGCTTCTTCCATATGTCTCTTTTTTTCAAGTTCCTTTTTATTTGTTATTTTATTTATTCAGTCTGTTTTGTGAGAGGCTTTTCTCAAATATTTTTCTTTTTTCTTAGAATTGTCTGTTTCCTTTGCCAACCTTTCTATTACTAAAATTTTGTTTATATTATAGCACTCCTTATATAGAAAGGAGTTTAGCTTTACAGTTCAGTGTAGCAACAATTTTCCTGCCAATTAATTATTTGTCTTATTTGAGCATCCATATAGAAAACTTAAATTTTGTATGCTTAAGCTTAGTCATTATTTATTTCAGTTTATACTGCTAATCCATCCAGGACTAATTTTGGTATGATAATGAAGTAAAGGGGCACCTGAGTAGCTCAGTCAGTTAAGTGTCTAACTCTTGATTTTGCTTCTGGTCTTGATCTCCGGGTCCTGGAATCTAGCCCCCCAACAGGCTCTGTGCTCACTGCAGTATCTGTTTGAAGATTCTCTCCCTCTGCCCCCACCCCCACCACTCATTCTCTCTCTCAAATAAATAAATAAATAAATAAATAAATAAATAACAAATTAAAAATAAAATTATCTTTTAAAACGTGAAGACTCTACCTCATTTTCCCCCCATGTAACTAGGTACTTGTCCCAACATTATTTATTGAGAAATTCATTGATTCAAAATGCCACTGGCATCAGTTAGGGTACATTTAGCTAAATATCTCAGAGACCTGATTAACGTGATTGAATCACGTAATTCTTTTCCTCCACATTTAACCAGATATCTGAAGAGAAAAAGTCCTGCACTGAGTTTTGTAATGCCATTAACACCCAAGTCTCTATTCTTTGCTCCTTATATCTTTTATTCTCATAGGGGCCTCATGTAATATAAAGTCTACTCCATTTTTTTTTGTATAAAATCAGCATGTTCAGGAAGAAAGAAAGAAATATAGAAGGGAGAAGGAGAATGAAGAGAAGTATATTATGGATCTTATGAGTATCTTATAGATGATATTCCCTGTAAGAGAGACTAGTAAATAATTTTTTAAAGTTCTACATATTGCTACAGTAAACAATTATTAGGTTCCCATTAAAGAGAAAAGGAGAGGGGCACCTAGGTGGCTCAGCTGGTTAAGCATCTGCCTTCAGCTCAGGTTATGATCCCAGAGTCCTGGGATCAAGCCCCACATTGGGCTCCCTGCTCAGTGAAGATCCTGTTCGTCCTCTCTCTCTCTCTCAAATAAATAAATAAAATCTTAAAAGAGAGAGAGAGAGGAGAATGGATTTTGGATACCCAACTAAAAATGTTGGGTCTAAATTGTTACATGTGGACTTGATAACTCACCCAGTGCATTTGTGTATAAAATAATAATGCAGAACATTTTATAAAACTATTAGAGCATATGAAGATTATTTAGCTATGTGTACTTGAAAAGGAAGAAAATTAATAAATAAGGCAACTATTAACTTCAGGAAAAACAAAGAATTGTACTAAAAGTCAAACAATCATGATTACTATTTATTTCAAAAATAAACTTTGCTTTTATAATCATAACAATGTAAACACGGAAGTCTTTCTGACTTCAGAAGACAAGAAAAACTACTTTAGACATAGCCTTTAAAGTTTCCATTTTTCCATCTTCCTCATCTTCTGGGCTCCTGGTTACGTGTATCATGGACTCCCCTGAGGAGACTAATAACAAGAGGAACATCACAAACCCTCTGGGTTGAAGTGGACTTTACATCAATTAGGACAATTCTCCAGGTTAATTTTTCTCTATAATGTCCCTCACAAGTGGTTACTTGGCTCCTGCTTAAACATCTTCACTGACAGGAGTTTACTGTTCCTTCCAGAGAGTCCATTCAATTCCTAGACAGCTCTAATCACTGCCAATCATTTCCTATAATCAGGTTAAGTTCAGCGTACTTTAACTTTGCTGTATTCATCCTTCTCTATTCCCTAAGGTCCTACAGAATTCTTTTTTCACAAGAAAGTCATCAGCTATTTGAATACTGGTGTTAAGCTACCTACTCACAATCCTCCCTGTGTAAAATTCTTCTCCACGTCCTCCAACCATTTTTAAATGATACGATTTTACATTCCAGTGACAAGTTGGATATCTTCTTTTGAATGCACTTCATCTGGTTAATGTCCCTCTTAAAATGTTGCACCAGAAGAGAAAACATGATTGCCAGATTAAGTGGGGAAAAAATACGAAAAACAAAGTCTCTGAATTTTACTTTATGTTAGGAGGCATCACATAAGCTTCCAGCTAGGATCCTTTAGGCAAAAGATAAGAAATAAGATAAGAGATATTTGTGCTTATAAAAACTTATGGAAAATTATGTATTCCATTCCCCAGGCCTTTACCAAATACCTCTGTCCCTGTTCACTATCCACAATACAGAAAATGTTCTAAAGTCTAGGCATGAAGTAAGAGAGAATAGGGTCTGGGTGAGCCATCCTATCTTTCAGGAATCAAAGAAATATTGTAAACTAAGATTATTTAACAATCCTGAATATCAAATAACTCTAGGATGAGATTTTTTTTTTCCAATACCTTGCCCTAGCCACAAGGAGAACATGTCCCAATTTACTGGAGTCAAACAGCTAGGCTCTGTTTCTGATCTGCAGACTCTGTCAGTATTCTTTTCTTCATATCTACTAATTCCTCTTCTTTATACTCATTTAGAATACACTAATGGAAGTAGCCTGCCACGTGGCTTTCCTCTTTGCCACGTTTTCTCAGGAAATGTGATTAAAGAACTTGGAGTGGGCTGCTTTACGCACAAATATTCAGACAGTCTCTTAGCAATAAATGGCTGTCGCTTCTATTATCTGTCTGGCTTTGAGTTCTATTATCTGTTGTGAATTGGTGCAGGGCTCTGTAAAACAGTATTTAGGCAGCCTCATTACTCCCTTCCACACCTTCTGCTCCATCTGAGAGCGCTGCTGCTGTGATTGCTGGGTAATGTTTGCCATTAGACAAGGCACATAAAAGAATCAAGCTATGACTAATTCACTTGATGGCTGTGTGCCCTGTGTCATGCTCATTAACACCTCTCGACTCCGTTATTAGAGAGAATCACAGAGCAGATCTCAGCAGGCTCACATTTATACTATAGGATGCTTTATTTTTCCATCTGAGCCACATTCTTATCACTGACTTGTTCTGATCACCCTTACCTTATACCCCAAGCCCATTCTACCCTGCCACACTTAACTGGGTCTTTTACTGAATAAATAAATGCTCATGGGAGTCTGTTTGCAAGAGGGCCTTTAGATTGTTTGGAAATGGGGGTTTATGCCCTCTAATGAATCACCCACTCACCTTTTCTCTGAAAAGTCATCAGCGATGCTTCTGGTAGAAATCCAAAGAAAAAATGATGAAATTTAAGATATTAAAGTGTACCCAGTCCTTTTGTAAGTATTATTTTGTGTGAGGTTTACAATAACCCCTTGTGACAGGCTGCATAAATAGTACTCTATCATTAACTTCAACACTATATTTTCTAACTCAGAAGAGATATTATACAAAAGTAAGTAATCTACAATACCAAACAAAATAGAAAGAAATAGCATTATTTATGTTTGACTTTCCCAAGCCTAGTGATCAAAGTAATAGCAAAGAAGAGAGACACAGAGAGAGAATATTTTCCTTAGTACTGACTAACAGTGTTATGATCCAAGACTATAGGGGCATCATACTTAGCTGCCTGAACCATCATTAACTCCAACTGTAAGTCCACGTTGTAACCATCACTACTGTTCACTGATATCTAGATATCCTTTACTTTTGCATACATAGAAGACTGCACTAATCCACCTCTTGAACTTGGGCATAGCCATGTGATTTGATTCCACCATGAAATATGAGTTGAAGTAACAAGTGCAATTTCCATGTGGAAGTAATTTACTGGCGCCTGGGTGGCTCAGTGGGTTAAAGCCTCTCTGCCTTTGGCTCAGGTCATGATCTCAGCATCCTGGGATTGAGGCCCGCATTGGACTATCTGCTCAGTGGGGAGCCTGCTTCCTCCTCTCTCTCTACCTGCCTCTCTGCCTACTTGTGATCTCTCTCTCTCTCTCTCTGTGTCAAGTAAATAAACAAATAATCTTTAAAAAAAAAAGGAAGTAATTTACTTGCAGATGCTTGAAACTGTAGCTTGGCTTTTCCTTTGCCATAGGAATTACAGAAGTATGTATCCATACAGAAGTACTATAAGATCTAAGCAGCCTAGGATACTGAGTTAGCACATCGTGGACAGTTGCCCTAGAGAAACGCCTGGACTTAGAATAGAATTTGAGCACTAGGTAAAATTCTGTTATGCTAAATTACTGAGATTTTGGGGTCGTTACCATAACACATCTTAGTCTATACTGACTGACGGAGTCTTTATTTGCTCTAGCCATATCATAAAATTAAGCCATTTGTAGAAATGAAAAATAAATGCTGCATGGCCAAATGAAAAAAAAAAAGTAATGAACTTAATGCCAAAAGTCCAATTCTTTCTAAGACATGAACTCTGTCGGGAACCATGTAATGGCTACCAATGTTTTTCACTGCACAAGGACAAACATGAGGTAAGGACAAGTGAAGTCTGAAATCTAATTCACACTTTGTTCACCAAGCTGTGCATTGTGGTTCAGAGCTGTCCCCAAAAGCAGGATACCTCTTTCCAAATCACACAAAAGTACTTTATATGAAAGCTGAATCCCTGAACTAGGACCTCACTTGCTTTTTGGATAACCTATGAGACATTACTCAATTTATCTAAATCTTCCATTGTCTTTTTCATCTTTAAAATACGAACAAAAATCTTTACCAGTTTTGTTGTTAGGAAATTTAAATTGAACGAGATATGGAAAGGCATATATATATATATATATATATATATATATATATATATATATATATATATATATATATATAGTGTCCACAACAGAACAATAACACTCTAACACTCGAACCTGAAGAATCAACTTTGATTGTTGAAAGACTCCATCAGAAAAAGTAGAGGTAATGTTTGTGAGTAGGACAAATGACTACTCTTCAGAATAAGTTGTTTGGGAGGCTTTAAAACTGTGAGTTAGATTGCACTTGGTACAGTGTTTTCACAATATGTGCCCAAGTGACAGAAACCTGTTTTGAACCAGTTTAGTAAAAAAGAGAGTGGAAAGTAATTGGTTCCCTTAAACTAAACAAGATTTGAGTAAGCAAGTGATGAGAAGAGGAGAGATGAAGCTGGACATTGTAGCAACTAGAATCAGGGACTTGAACATGACCACATCCCTTTCTTTTTCTATGTCTTTTTCTTTTTTGCTCTTTTTCTCTATGTGTCACAGTTCTTTCCTCACACTGCAAATGGGGTGTTCCAAAGAAAAGGAACCTGAGCTGCCAAATTTCTTGAGCTTCCCACCAGAAGACAACAACTAACACTTTCTCTCAATTATATTTCAAAAAATTTTAGAAATAACTCTGATTGCCTCATCTGATCAGGGACCTACACTTAGACCAATAAACTGTTTCCAGGAAACAAAACACTGATTATTCCAACTTGAGTAATATGCCATTTTTGGACCAATAAACTATGGCCAAGGATGGAATCAAGGTCATGGAAAGTCATGGTAGTCCCAATTAAAACCAGTTGGTTGGAATTGGGGAAAAAATAATTCCTAAAAGAAATGAAGGGTGTATATTAGATAATACTATAGAGGCCTTTTTTAGATAATATTTCAAGGTGAATC
This sequence comes from Ailurus styani, assembly GCA_002007465.1. Taxonomy (NCBI): domain Eukaryota; kingdom Metazoa; phylum Chordata; class Mammalia; order Carnivora; family Ailuridae; genus Ailurus; species Ailurus styani. Next base: position 188,809 of record LNAC01000576.1, read on the forward strand.
AGTTGGGGAAAGTAAGGATAACAAAAACAAGTTCAACATTATTGAAAAGGAGAACAAATTATCTCTGTCATGGATCCAGTGGCAGAATTTAACAATGTATTTCTATTTGAGTAATTTTCCAGAAAGACAGATTGCCTGGGGCACTTGGATATTTTCCCATCCATTACCTCTCCTATTACAGGACACCATTCACTCATCAGGAGACTCAGATAAACCAGAAGTCATCTAACTATATTTTCTGGAATCCCCTTTGTTAATGTAAATATGCATTAGTGTTTGCCAATAAAAAAACTCATTGGTTTTTTCTTCCTTCCTTTCTTTCCTTTCCACCCTTTCCATCCTTTCCACCCTTCCTAATCTTTTCTTTCTCAGTTAATCCTTAATTCCTATATTAAAATAGTATTCTCTGTTCTATATAGAATTCAGTATCTCATATATTCTATATCCTAGATAGAATTCAATATTCTATATATTTTATATTCTATATAAAGATATTGTTCTTGTATTACTTAGAATGACTATTTTCCTTCCCTAACAAATGCTGGTACAAGTAGAGATCTAGTTAGATACAAGTAAAGAGATTCTAGGATGGTTGACTAGGAAATACTTTCAAAAATCAAAAATCGGGGTGAATTTGGTGAAGAAAATGAGCAAAAAAAGAGAGAACCAAGGAATTTATTGCCCAGTAAAATAATACAGCAAATCTCAGGGTCCAACATGAAAGGACATACTTCCCCATAAAATATCCAAGATTAATTTTTTTCTTATGTTACAAAGAAGTGGGACAATTGGTAATTTTAAGATTAAATAATATTGTATCGATGTTAATTTCCTGATTTGGATAATTGTACCATGGTTATGTTAAAGAATATTGTTTTTAACACATTGTTGTTATGTTTTGCAACTTACTCTCAAATGGTTCAAAGAAATTGGGTAAAAATTAAAAAAAAAAAGATAGAAAAGAAAACTGGAATTCCCAACTCTACCTAGTGAAGAGCTACCTGTTGTGTGTCATTGCAAGTCAAGTTGGGAACCTAGTTTCTACCACTACATAACAGTAACAACCCACTGCCTTCCTGCCCCCACCCCTGTCAAAGCGGATTCAGAGAAAGTATGCTTAAATGGAGGGTTTGAATAAGATCTGATTTGTCATAACATAGTACCCAAAATATCCAGGTTTTAAGAAAAAAAATCATGCCAAATACCAGGAAGACCTCAAATTGAATGAAAGAAGACAAGCATAGTTGCCAACACTGAGATGACAGTGATGTTAGAATGACCTGACCAATATTGTAAAGCAACCATCATAAAAAGGCTTTAATGAGCAATTATGCACATAAATGAAACATGTGAAACCAAGAAAGTGCCAATGATTTCTTCATAGAAACTCTCAACGAGGAATAGAAAATGCAAAAAGAACCAAGTTGAAATTTTAGAACTAAAAAATACAGTGACTTAGCTTAAAAAAACACAATTCATGGACTCACTGGTAAGATGGAGAGGACAGATTAATTAGTGAACTTTAAGAATAATAGAAATTATCCAATCCAAACAACAGAGAAAAACAGACTGAGAAAAAAATGAGCAAAGCCTCAAGGACTGTGTAAATATAAAAAAAGGTATAATATTTGTGTCTTTGGGATTCTAGAAGAAAAGGAAAAGATGGGAATAAAAAATTATTTGAAGAAATAGTGCCTGGAAATTTCCCAAATTTGTCCCCCCAAAATTAGCAAACCCCAGAACAACACATAAACCTCCAGATTCAAGAAGCTGAGAAAATCCCAGAGGAAGACCCCAAAGAAATTCATACAAAGACATATCAAAGTCTTGAAAACCAAAGACAAAAAAATATTGAAAGCAACAAAAGAGAAATAAAATCACATCTATATGAAAAACACCAAACTACAGTTGGATTTCCCAGCAGAAATTATAGAGGCTAGAAGAAAATGGCACATTTTTCAGCTACTTAAATGAAAGAAGTGTCAACCCAGAATCCAATGTCCAGTGAAAATATCCTTCAGCAGGGAAAGGGAAATCGAGACAATCTCAGAAACAAGAAAATAAGAGAATTTGTCATCAGAAAACCTACCATAACAAAATGGCTAAGGAAGTTCTCTAAGCAGAGAAAAAAATGATAAAAGAAAAAATTTTAGAATATCAGGAAGGAAGAAAGTATCTGATAAGCAAAAGTATGCACCAGTAAAAATAGACTTTCCTCCTCTTGAGTTTTCTAAATTATTTTACACAATTGAAGCAAAAGTTATGATACTATTTGATATGGATATAAGTGCATGTAGAGAAAATATTTAAGAAAGTTATATTTCAAATGGGGGATGGTTAAGAAATACAAAGGAAGATAAAGTTTATATACTTCACTCAAATTGGTAAAATGATGCCAGTAAAGAGTGATGTTATGTATATGTAATGTAAAACCTAGAGCAACCACTAAAACAACTATAGAAAGAGATAAGATTAAAAAAAATTCTATAGAAAAATGATAATGAAATTCTACAAAATGCTCAATTAACTCAGAGAATGGAAGGAAAAAAAGAAAATAGAAACAAACAAACAAACAAAAACACCAGAATAAAAGCAAAGCAAAAAACAAAATAGCAAATGTAACCCTAAGATATCAATAATTCTAAAAAAATGTCAAGGGTCCAAATGCATTAATTAAAGACATCAGTAAAGGGGAAAAGAATAATAAAGTGTAGAAATCACTTTACCTGATATATAGCTTAATCCGTACCCACACTAATCAATACAATTTGATGTTGGTGGAAGAACAGACACATAGATCAGTAGAACAGGATAAATTACTAAGTAATAGATTCACAAAAATATGCCCAACTGATTTTTGACTTGGGTGCAAAAACAATTCAGTGGGAGAAAGCTATCCTTTTAAACAAATGGTGCTTAGACTAATTAGGCATCTATAAACCAAAAAAAAATTTAAAAATAAAAATAAGCTTCAATTTAATCTGCACATCTTAAACAAAAATCAACTCAAATGGATCATGGACTGAAATGGAAAATAGAAAACTATAAAACTTTTAAAAAGAGGAAAAAGTCTTCAGTATCCTGGGGTAGGCAAGAGTTCTTATTGACACTAGCTTGATTCATAATGGGAAACAAATGATAAAATGAACTTCATCAAAATTAAACTTCTGATCTAAAGAGACTCTATTAGGGGATGATAGAACAAGCTGTAGCCTGGAAGAAAATTTTTGCAAACCACATATACAACAAATGACTGTTATCTAGCATATATAAAAACTCTCAATACTCAACGGTGAAAACAACCAACCAAGCACATTAAAGATGTCCATTCTCCTTTGCCATTAGAGAAATTCAAATTAATACCATAATGAGATATCACTACACACCTATCAGAATGGCTAAAATAAAAAAATACATATAGTGACAACACCATATGCTCGAAAGGATTCAGAGAAACTGGATCACTCACACATTGCTGGGGGGAGGGGATGTAAATGGTACAGGCACTTTGGAAAATAGTTTGGCTATTTCTTTAAAAATGAAACATTTTGGGGCACCGAGATGGCTAGGTTGGTTAAGCCTCTCTGCCTTTGGCTCAGGTCATGATCTCAGGGTCCTGGGATGGAGCCCATGTCAGGCTCCCTGCTCAGTGAGGAGTCTGTTTCTTCCTCTTCCTCTGCACCTCCCCTAAACCCTACTTGTGTGTGTGTCTTCTCTCTCTCTTTCTGTCTCAAATAAAATAAATAGAATCTTAAAAAAGAAAGGAAGGAAGGAAGGAAGGAAGAAAGGAAGGAAGGAGAGAGAGAAAGAGAGAGAGGGAGAAAGAAAGAAGAAAGGAAGAAAAAAAGAGAGAGAGAGAGAGAGAGA